>JAQIXT010000215.1:0-51940 GCA_034700445.1 Stenotaenia linearis
TTACTCTTCCTTATCTAAATAGTGTATGTAAATAAAGTGAGTATTCAATTATTTTTCCTCTTTTCTTTTAAGCCATCGGTCTTTAACATTTGAAGGGAACTGAATAGTATTTCGATTAAGTTCCCTTTAGAAAAAAAGACATAAAATTTAGTGGGGAAAAAGAAATGGAAAAGAGAATGGGAACAATGTTGCAGGCGCATGAAAGAAATTGGATAAAAAAAGGAAGGGTAAGAGTACTGCTTGAGGCAGACAGAAAATGGAAGGTCCTGTCATAATTTACGTCACAGTCTATTTTTCCAACTATTTGCGAAGCTTTGTTATGAAGCGTGAAGGAGATTGGAATTTTCTCGATTAATTTTTGTGACTGAGATTAATTGTATTGTACTTGACATAAGAAGACAGAGTGACGCATTTTGAGGATTTTAATTTGAACCTGATTTGCTTTTGATTGGAATTTTGATGGGAATCGAGCGGCGGCTGTGCAAACCGAAATTGCGCCGTAAATTCTCTTCACTCAGAAATCAGGGGCTTTAGTAGAACAATAAGTCTTTTGATTTATCAATTCTTGATTTTCTCCAATGGGTTATTTAATTTTTATTGATTAACATCAAAGTGTACAGTCGATTCTAATAAAGCGACATGTTTTTATCGCTGTTTTTGACATTCAATTTCTGCGCTTCAATGAAAATTTTTGTGTAAAAACAATTGTTTATCAATGCAGAATTATTCATTCCAAATTGCTTTAACTGAAGTTGAATAAAACATGGGAAGTGAAGGAATAAAATAATTTAGCGGCACTAATCGTATCTCTGCTTCAAGAGATTGTTCGTTCATTCAAACAATCTGAATCTCGACTGCGTTGGTTTCAGTGTTTCTTCGTCAAATATTATAGAATGATTAATGTAATGAAAGTGCGGATGAAATTGGTTTGTTTCAGGTGAGAGATCGGCAATTGGTAGTTCGATTCTTCTGGGAAATAGTAATTGAGCCGTTGCAAAATAAATAAGTAATGTTTGAGGAATCAATAGTCATTATCCACTTATAGCTGTGAGCAATTGACAAGAATTCGGGTATTTGTAGACGAGTTTTACTAACATACATTTTATTATAATTCTTGAAGCAATAAGCCTATTTTAAAGATTAAAGATAAAGTCAATTACTGAGACTGTGTAATTTTGCTTTTTAAATCTTATAATGGGGTTATTTTATTTTCTGCATTTCCTTTCAAGAAAGAAATGGAGTTCAACCAATATTTGAATATAAGATACAAACGAAATTGAGCTTGCTTGGGACTTGGGAAACATAATGAGATTCAAATGAAATATCATTTTATTCGTATTCTGATCAATAACAAACTTCAAAGGTTTATACAGAGTAATGCATAGTAATAACAACCGCTGCACTGAATTGTAACTGGGAATTGTATTGCTCTTTCCACGAAAGATACGCATATTTGAAATATTTTTCACTTTTTGTGCCTCTTGAAATAATGGTTTAAACAAAAAAATGGTTGTGGTAACATTTCTCCTGCAAGAATTTCACAGGTCGTTTAAAAGTTTTTTTTCTTCTTCTGGAAAACCATTGAAGTGATAAATTTTTAGAGATTTATAGTAGCCAGTCGTGGTCGTGTGCCACAAGCAATTATAACCTTAAACCCATTGACACTGCCTGAAATTACTCTGTATATCCCTAGCTTAAAGAGTAAATCTAGCATTTTGTGGTCAGAGATACACATCCCATTAATTCACCAAGGTAAATTTGAAATGTTCTCATGCTTTAAGCAAAAAAGGCATTTGGTAAAGTGGGCAAAATTGATTTTCAAAGACACTGAAGTGTAAGTATAGTGATTATTTGAAGAGAATAGGACAGAGGTCATCATGTTACTTGCATTAAAACAAATAGAATCATAAATTCGTACAAAAAAAAACATGATATAAAATATTAACAAAGAATTGTGTCAGTTAAACTCAGTTTATGGATAAGAAAATCTAATTTCATGTTCTGAATCTCATAAATTGAAGATTTGCGTCAAGTCTTAGCTGACCCTAACAGCATGAAAACACAAAACAAAATGATTTGTAATGGATATTTTCGTTTTTGGAAATCAATTTTCTTACAAGAGCGTGGGAGGGAATTTATTAGAAAATGAAAACAAAAATTTGATATAAAAAACTTTTATATTTATTTGCAGACGACTCCTCCTTGAACGACATGGCGAGTAGTCACGTGATTTGCGATAGTGTGACATGATGATGCCGATCATTTACCCACCCACTCAATCAGTTTGAAATGTCGTCTGAACCAAGGTCGTCACCCCTTCCATCTTGATTTGGCCACCGAACCAATTTCATCCCATGCTGCCTTGCAGTCGCCTTAGGACAATTGGTTGTGAATCTTTTGGTCGCCTCTCGTCTATCACTACATTGTGTGCTTAGTTATCGTGCTACGTTCTTAAATCTTTATTTTTCCCCCTACCTATTTATCAAGACACACATACACCAAAGAAGAAAAAGAAGATAAAATAAAAAGCCAAAAAAGAAGAGAAAAAATTTAGTACGCTTATCGTGTGAGTGTAAATCGATAAATTTGGATTTTACGTAGTGCCATGCTCCATGCCCTGTGCTGCTCTTCGGAAGGCCTCTTGGTTTTATCCGAGGCCTGTTGATGAATTGTTACACAAGTGCGGTTTGGGTATTTTCATTTTATCTTTTTATCTAGTTGTTTGTCTGTAATATTTTTGTTTGCTGCTTAACGGATTCAACAAACGATGAACTTAGACGCCGAGAACAGGGTTGTTCTCAATGTCGGAGGAATCCGACACGAAACGTATAAGGCGACCCTGAAGAAAATTCCCGCCACGCGCCTCTCTCGCCTTACTGAGGCTTTGGCTAATTATGATCCCATTCTGAACGAATATTTTTTTGATCGCCACCCAGGCGTCTTTGGACAGATATTAAACTATTATCGGACAGGTAAATTGCATTATCCGACGGATGTGTGTGGCCCACTGTTTGAAGAAGAGTTGGAGTTTTGGGGGTTGGATTCTAATCAGGTGAGTGTGTGTAGTTATTTTGGATTTTATTATATTTTAGTGTTATTTTAAATTCATTAGTAAAATAGCTAAAATAATATTGTCGTTACAGTAAGTTTTCGAATTACTCGTTAGTTTGTTTCGGGGTTTTTTGTGCAGCTAATACGATTTTTGAGTTGCACAGAAACCCTCGAAATGAAACGTGCAAGTGAACGTGTACTCGTGAAGGTTCCTAACTAGACACGCCTTGCAATCAATGTAGAAACATGACTTAATGATAATAAAACTAACAGTTTTATGCTGCTATGCAAGTCGGGGGTTCACGGTTGTTTTTCCTTAGTATTGAAAATTGTGTAATTATACAACTTTGAATTTTATTTTATATAATTTTTTTTCTCTCAATTAGTAATCTGGCATGAATAACAGATCAGAAGGAACTTCCGGTTGGATTTAGGCTAGGAAGCACGAAATCAAATCGGAAGTGCCATCGAATCTACTCCAATTCGCAATATGGAAACTTTTTGCTGCTTTTATCAGAAATCGATTAGATTTTTCTTATTAGTTATTAATATCATTCCCATCTAATTCAGTGATTTGCATTCGATCTTTTGACATTTCGGAATACTACATTTTGCTGAAAATCACGTGTGAAAATAGTAGTATCTATGGATCTATGGGATGATGGCTCCAAATCGTTTCTAAATTGAGTTTGCTCTGATTCGAATCGAAGGTTAGAGGTTGAAGGCGATCAGATAAATGCCTAGGTTCTGATATTGAGAAAACAATGAAAAACGACGAGCAGTTACTATAAAAATCTTTGACGAAATTGAGAGTTTGTCTTTGTGACTTGGTTTAAAAACATAACTTTTATATATCCGTGACATTTTGATAAGAATAACAAAATCAATGATTTGCCGTATGTATTTCGGATTCGCAAACCAAATGAGATTACAGTGATGTATTGTATTGTTCGTTGTTTTTTATATTTTCGAGGCATCTTTCCTTGAGATTGACTTTCCTCTCGGTTGAAGATTTTGGCAGCCTGAGAAAAGATCAATCTCCGTATCAGTGGAATAATAATCTGAAATCTTGTAGTGAAGGATACGCAAAAATTGAGTTATGATCAATAGATTTATCGGTTTACCATAATGAGTATTTTTCCTTAGAAAAAAATTCGAACCAAATCTACGAGTGTCTTATTCGTGCGGTTTCCTCGTTATATTTAATTGCTCTTGCTATTATTGCTAAGCGCAACTGATTGGTCTTCCAGTATTACCAATTGCAATTGTGTTTGTTGATCTCAGCGAAGTGAATGTGGATTTTGTTGCTGTACAGCTTTTTGCAGTGTCAGATGGTTACCATTAGTCTCAAATACAGCCAAAAGCACTATATTGCTCTTCCCTTAGACTTGTTGTTGCCAGGTCATAGGAGTTCGTTTACCACAAAACTTGTAAATCACAATTTTGATAATAGCTTTCTAAAAAATAAAGCGATTTGAAATGAACAAATATATATCGTAGTTCAAAGAAGTGTTCAAATAATTTAAATTGCCAAACATACTTGTTTGCGTGATTGTTGCTGACTTGCAATTTCGTAATTGAATTTTCTTGGTTAATTTCATCTCATCTTGTGTCGCCGTCGTCATCATGTTGCTGGTTTTGTTGACTTACGAATTTCCTTGGATAAAGAGGATAATTAAGTAATGCAGTGGTAGAGGTTTTATTAGAATTAACCTTTAAAATGCAAGGAATATCCTGGTGTATGATCTAGTTTGTTTTAAATTTGCGACCTTGTTATTAAGAAGTTGATTCGAGACCTGAAGAGTTGTATAAATGCAGAATCTATCGTGAGGATAAAAAGGCTTTTAACAGATAAACAGAAAAGATGTAAAATGATGCTTGATTTTAATATCACATAACTTGTCAAATATTTTAAACTCAGCTTTAACCGATATTCAAATATGCAAACTAAAAAAACTGCACTGCTTATAATGGGTTTTAATGTGCATACTTTTGCTGAACTAAATTTAGATTTAGAGGGGTCATAAATAGGAATTTTTAGGTTGTTAAATTGCAGTGTGCATTCTTGGAATATTGCAAAAACGTGTAGGAACCGTGTCTGTGCCTAGTAAAGTTAAGAGAATTTCAATGGTAAAGCCATTTGCTTGCCACTGGAATGTTATTGGGATGAACGATTGCATGAGAAGGATGGAAGCTCATGGGAGTTGTGAAGTGGTTGGTCATTTATTAATTACGAAGGCTTAGGATAATTGATGAATTAACCAGAATTCGATTTTGGAAAGTTTGCTAATGTTATAAATGAGTTTTGCTTTTTTTGTTTAAAATAAATTGCAAAATTAGACAGAATAAATGTCCTTTTCAATTTTCTGCGCTTCCGAGCAAATGTGTAAATGTATTGGCGTAATCAGCCTCATTTTTAGACAAAACGGATGACAAAACGGATGTGTAACGAGCAATAAAAGGTTTATTGCTTTAAAAAACGCTTTGGTTTATGTCACACAAGTGTCTTTGGATATAGTATCACAAAATTGAGAGGCTTCATTTTCAATAAATGACACCGATTATGTCAATTGTTGTAGGTGTAATGTTATGAGAGATGTGCTTTCGGAGTATAGTTCTGGCCCGAAATTTCAAAAATTCTAACTATCTTACAGAATACAAATACACATTATTTTGTGATCAAACGGCGAATTAATGAACATTGACATGAGTTATTCATTTTGGAAAAGAGAGCTTGCGCACAGTCTCTTGAAAGCTGGCTGGTTCTTAAAGATGTGTTGGATTTCCATTTGCTAGAAGTTTTATCCACAAATTAAAATGATGTAACTCAGTTGTTCAGCTATTCGGTTGGTTGGAACGCTAACACAATTTTAATAGTTTTTTTTATTCTAAGAACAGCAGTCTTCGTATTTACATATCCTAAAGATGAAAACTGGCTGCATTCAAAAACAAAATATACTGCTTCTTCTTAATTATGTAAAGAAATGTCTGAGGAGAATCAAACGTATTGTTATGTTTAAATGCAATGGTATTTTATATTACAGTTTTTGGATATTATAAATAGTTCGAAATATAAATTACGTCAAATAAATACCGTAATTGAACAGTAATTGAAAATATAATTATTTTATTAGGTGGAACCTTGTTGCTGGATGACATATACGTCTCACAGGGACACGCAAGAGACATTGGCTGTTCTAGACAGATTAGATCTGGACACGGACAAACCAAGTGAAGAAGAAATAGCAAGAAAGTTTGGCATGGAGGAGGATTTCATAACAGGCAATCTGTCGTGGTGGCAAAAATTAAAACCAAAAATTTGGTCTTTATTCGATGAACCGTATTCATCTGGTACTGCCAAGGTGAAAAAATTATTATAAAATATCAAGTACTTGATTCGCTTTTAATTTTTCAATTTATTTTAGGCTATAGGAATAATTTCGGTATTTTTCATTTGTATTTCCATCTTGTCATTTTGCCTCAAGACTCATCCCGATATGCGTGTTCCTGTTATAAAAAACATCACTGTCCAGACATCTAAAAACACGAGTGCGTGGACGTTACATAAAGTGGCCACGAATCCACACGAGGCCTTCTTTTACATAGAATGTGTTTGTAATGCGTGGTTCACTTTTGAAATTTGTGTCCGTTTTGTGGCTAGTCCTAAGAAATTGGATTTTATATGTGCACCCGTCAATATTATTGACTTCATATCTACTCTTTCTTTTTACTTGGATTTGGTGCTACAGAAATTTGCTTCGCATCTAGAAAACGCCGATATTTTAGAATTTTTCAGGTACGTAAATAACGTTAACGGTTTTTTTTTTTAAATTAAATTTTTTCTGTAAATATAAATACTGCATTGCCAGTTTTCTAAAATTTATTATTTAGTATCATCCACCCAAACCTGCAAGAATATCAATTGCATGCAAAACATATAAAATATTTTCAATATAGTTTGCAAACATTTTTCAAATCGATGATGCTGGAATTATCGCTTTGAGGTCATTGTATGAACCAAAGAAAAATTTAATAATAACTCCAGCATTCTAAATTGATTTTTTGTTAATAATTCAAAATTAAGTGGATGTTTAAACGGTCTTTAATCAAGATTTAATATTTTTTCATCGTGTTACTTGAAAACTGAAATTGCTGTCAATGTTTGTCATTACCGATGATGGAATCATTTTGCCAGTCGACGACTTAATGGCGAGTCTCTAGGGTGACATCATCATTAGAGAGAAGAATATTTTTTTCCAATCTTTCATCTTAAGTGCATAAGTTTAGGCTTTAACACGTTTTATTTTCTTCTTTTACAGTATAATACGTATCATGCGTCTATTCAAATTAACGAGACACTCGCCAGGACTTAAAATCCTAATCCAGACGTTTCGAGCGAGTGCCAAAGAATTAACATTATTGGTTTTCTTCCTCGTACTTGGAATCGTAATTTTCGCCAGTTTAGTGTATTATGCAGAACGCATTCAGAGCAATCCGAAAAATGACTTTAATAGCATCCCACTGGGTCTGTGGTGGGCCCTGGTAACCATGACGACCGTTGGCTATGGGGACATGTCCCCGAAAACCTACATCGGAATGTTCGTAGGCGCCCTATGCGCCCTCGCGGGAGTGCTAACCATCGCTCTGCCCGTGCCGGTCATCGTATCCAATTTTGCCATGTACTATTCACATACGCAAGCGCGGGCCAAACTGCCCAAGAGGAGGCGGAGGGTTCTGCCAGTCGAGCAACCGAGAGGACCGCGAGTCCCCGGTGCGCCGCCCGGGCCTGGGGCTGTAGGGTCGGCCGCGCAGCCGGGAGGCCCCCAGTCGCGAAGAGTCAACGCTATGAAGGGAAATCACCCTAAGGATTTGATGGGACCTAAGATGGGTAAGAGCGTTTTTAGTTTTTTTCAATTGTTTCGTGTTTATGTAGATTTCAGTAACTCCCACATAAAAAATATGGGCAAAAGTTGTTGTGCGTAAAGTACATTTGTTGTTGTACGGTGTTGTTTTTACTGTTGTACATTTTTTTAAACTGGAAGATGGATATTGACAATTATTATTTTGATGGTTTCTTCCTCTGGGAAAGGAAGATTTTTTTTTCTCTCTAAATTGATGTACAATGCCAAGGGAGTTACTATTCTCTTGTTAAATTGAACATTTTATCTTTAAGTTACAAACAGTTTCTATTTCAGAGTTTTTATCGTAATATAATAATCGAGTTTAATACAAATTATAAGTTAAACGTGCAATTTTAAGGCTAAATATAACTTAAAGTAATTATTGTTGATAATTTAATCGTTTTATCGATCGCGGTTTTATCGGTATTTTTTTCTTTGCACATATTTTTTATGTGGTTTAACGTTTTCTACTTTACGTGTGCAAATTCCAAAAAACGAAAGAGATTCAATTTCCATTTGCACAGATAACCTACAATAAAACAAATGATGGTGGAAACTACGTATACCAGGTAAAGGTTGTTTTTTACCTGACCTGGACCTAAACAATATTTTTATCCATACTCCCACACAATCCAAAAAAAAACAAACCACCCTCCAGTCTTTTCAAAAAATCCTTTTTATAAACTACCATTTTTACAGCACCCCTTTAAATTACTTACTTTTTTCATATTACTTTTTTTTCCTGTTAAATTGAAAACTGGAACCTTCTCCTGCAGGTTTATTATGAGGTGGCCATTTCGAATTGGCTAGAGACATGGCGCCTGATGCAATTTTGAGCTTTGGTCAATTTTTTCCCCTTCATTTAATACCATCACATATATTGTCTATTTAGTTCACGGCCACTTTTTCTTTTTTGATGTCGGGTACAAGAATTATTACATTTAATTCGATTTTATCTTTCGTTAAAAGAACGTGGAAAAATGATAAAAATTTTTAATTTACTAAGCTGTCAATCTTAGATTCCATCATGTCATATATACACATATTGAATTTTTTTCTTTTTTTCAATTGGAAGTTGTGAGAAATAGAAAAAAAAATCGATTTTAGTGACTTTTGTCTGCCATTAATACTTTATTCCACTTATTTATAGAGACTTGTCACAATAAAGTACTCTTATGATTGATTTTGCACACACACAGTTATGGTCTTAGTTTTAGAAATGAGAGAAAATGTTAGAAGATAAAAGTGTGAAGGAAAATGATGAAATAGGTTATGTGAACTGGAAATTTTAATTTTAAATAGAACTTTGTGAATGAGGATTATTTGTGATGAAAAATAAAAATGGGGGTTGGAATTGATTTCATCTTTGGTTTCATATAATTGTTTGCGTAGCTGGAAATTTGATATTCAATTCTCAATCATCCGCTGGCAACAACTGAACGAAAAATTATACGCAGAAAATTTTTAATTTCAATCTCCAAAAATTATTCTGCCAAAAAACAGTTTTTTGGTTTGTTCCTTTGACTTGCATTAGAAATTGACTTCATAAAAGTTTAAAGTACTTTTTATATTTGAGGAAAACTTATATTAGAAGCAATATCCATTTTCTGTTGCCTTGACAATAACATTTCCTACGGTTACTATGACATTTAATAAGTATCGTCAAAGAAAAGTCCTTTAAGTCAGTCGGATTCGTGACTTCTGTTAACTTACTTGTTAGGCAAATTATAAATATTTTCTCTGAAACTGAGTAGCCTTAATAGAAGCTTTGAAACGGCACATTTTCTTTTGATGGTCTTAAAAGCTAAAGTCCACATTTTTCTCGCTGACTGACTGCTTAATGGTTTTGTGCCAAATGTTTGTGGCTGTCGGTTTCACTTATTGTGCTGTGTAGCTGTTATTGATTCATTCTGCCCTTTAAGATTGATGATAATGCCCCTTCCTTTTTCATTTTTTTTTGTTAACAAAAAGAATCAAGATTGGGAGTAAGAAAAATGTTATTGTTTGTTACTTGGAAATTAATGTGGACAATATTTATTGAATTCCCATCCACTGAACAAATAAGAAAATCAGAAATCATTCTTTTGTTTATCTATCCAATTTTAATTTCACTTGCCATTATCATTTGGGAAATTTTCAAATTTCCAATGAGATTAGTTAGGTAGAATAAATCAACAACTAGGCTTGGAATTATGCAATTGTAAAGGCTTTATATTTGCCATTGGAAAAAGTGCCTTTCATTAACAGCGTGATTACTCAGCCTTGAGCTGCTCTTAATTGTAAGACTAAAGCAAAAGCTGCTGGGATCGAATCCAGCTGCTACTAACAAAGTTGAAACTCAATTTTTCAACTTTTCATTCATTTGTAATTAATTATTAGGTGGAAAGTTGTGATTTAAAATACAATAGAGGAAAGTTTTTTACTTTACAAATAGAAAATTAAATAAATCGTTATCATGCAATGCGGAACATCTTTTTTTTTATTTAGTAGACATGTTTGCTGCCCGATTTTCTACTTGATCCTAATCCTAGTTCACCCGTTTTTCCAGGGAGATTGATTTTTTTTTCCCGTGAAAGATCAACAAATTTAATCTTGATTGATTACTCGCGATACAACGCTTTTTGCTAACGCCTTTCAAAATGGAACTTAAAGAAGAAATAACAGAACTTTTTATTAATATAACAAATTCTTGTGCCTTTGTGATCGAGTATATAAATTCCAAATTTCTGAGAATTTATTTCAGTCGGAAAGAGAATCAAATTCCAAGAATTTAATACTGATAAATATATTGAGTGAATTTCAATGTAACCTTGAGCCAAGAATATATACGGATTTAAAAACACATTTATCACCTTGAAAAGGGATGAACTAGTATTCTGCCATTTAAAAGAAAAGGAAGTTTGAACGGTTTAATAAATTCTAACTAAATTCCGTTAGTTTTTATTTACCTGCCAGGCTGTGGGATTACTCACTCTTGGATATTCATGCTGAGTTTGGCACGGTATTAAGATTAGTTGTTAATTGTATGAAATTAAGAGCAGAGGCCATCATTATGGGGATTTAGTTCCGCAAAGCAATGGACAGCAGCTTTGCCAGTTTCAGGTACTTTATTAGCAACCTGCAGTTTTGGATAAGACTTAGATTACGTGCTAATAATATCTTAAATGGTACATTTCACATTGGGAAAAGGGCATCTCTCTTCACTTACTCGCTTTTGTTTTCAAATTTTAAAGTTTAGTGCAACTAAAGACGAGTTTTTGAGATAAAAGTATGATAAAATCAATGATAGAAGATAAAATGAAATTGTTTGTATTGTGCGTGAAATAAGAGGAATACGAGGAATTTGGAGTAATAAATTTTTAAATGAGGAAGTTTTCGAAACAATATTGGGTTAAATATGTAATGAGAAATGAAATGCGACATGAAAATGTCTTTCTTAAAGGGCATTAATAAATACACAAATATAGATTTTTTTTCGTTGTCGACCATTCCTAACTTTTATTTTCTTTAGAGTAAAAAGTTAAAGCTTTCTTCAGTAAAAGCAAGTAAGCGTGAACAAACTGCAAAGGCAGGTTGAATTGGGATTGCAGGTGTTGCCAGTGGAAGAAGAAATAAATCCGTGAATTTCTCATGTATTTGTTGGAGGTTATGCATGCAGAAAGTATACTTTCTTTTCTTTTTTCTACGCATCTTAATGTCGAAATAGATTCAAATTACCATTAAAACTGAGCTAGTGGAATAAAACATCTCGTAATATGAAATTATTGTGCAAATGGAAATTTTTTAAAATAACTTTTATAATTTTTTAAAAATGTTTTTATGCGAAGAAAAGTGATTTATTGTAATGAATTGTGAAACACGAGTTCCAAATTAATGTGACCGCATAATTTGAAACAGGACTGGACCTAAGGTAATATTTCTTTCACAGAACATAAATAACCAAAGGATTACGTGCTGATAGAAATCATACACCTAAATATTCACAATTGCATGAAATTTGCGATAGCAAAACAAGCAATAAATCATAAACCAATCATTTATAACCATAAACAAGCGGGGTTACGGTATTTAAACAAATTCCATTAAACCAAATTGCTCTTACTCAATTTGGTGGTCCATAAATCAAAATTTGCTAAAATCCTTTATTTTTAAATAAACCGAAAGAAAATAAATCAAAGGATATTATGGCTCATATCTGAAATACGAAATACAGTAGCTCGCATCGACACCGCAAGCACTTTTTTGCATTTGAAATTGCAAAACTTTTTTTGCCTTCTGCAGTTTCCAAGAAAATTTAGGGGAAAAAAACCGAATTACTTGTAATTTTGCACGTGCATATTTTTATAAAAAAATACGATTGCATTTTTAAAAAAACTCACACAGCTCTTTTTTCTCCCACGACAATGTTTTTGCACACGGCTTAAAATTGCAACATAAAAAATTTGTTACCATCCATAATTAATGTTTTATTCCTGTGGTCGTTTTATTACATCACTACTGTTTATAAAAAAAATATATAAAAAAAAGCACTGCAATTTATTTTTCTATTTTTTTTTTCTTTTACCCTCTTTTATTTCCTTTTTTATCTTTTATTTTATTGTTTTTGTCCTTTTGATTTTGTTTCCACTTTTTCCACACTTCTTTGGCTTTTGACAACACCTGACAGGAAACGGTGAAGAAACGATCCCCATGTTGATGCTCAATCATTCGGATCGTGATGAGCTGCTGCATCCTCCACCTCGGAATTTGCCTCCTTTACAGCCGAGGCCACAACATTTCCTCGCTGAGAGAGCCCCTCCGCCCAAACTCATTGACTTGAGCTCCGATTCCACTCCTGCAAAAGCAACGGAAGAAACATGTGCCATTGTCACCATTTCCACCACCACCACCACCACCACCACTACCACCGCCACCGCCACCACCAACACCACCACCACTGCACAAGAGCAAACACAAGCTTCTACTTTTGGTCAGTATTTGTCCCTCACGAGCCGATCTAATATCTGTAATTTTGATGCTTGTTGCTCGCAAACGCTTTAGTTTAATTTCACGGCCTTCGACTACTTGTTTAATCATGTATGCCCTTCCACTTAACCCATTCTCAGCTAATCTCGATGGGCAGTTGGTGCTGCCGAGTTTAATTTCACGCGCTGTGCTTAGGATGTGGCCGCTGTCGTTTACTCTCAGCTACACTGACAAGTTTAGTTGAGCATGTTTAATGAGGCAAGTGTTAGATTTGCCTACTGCGGAACTTCAGTTTATTTTGAAATTCAGTTGAAATAGTATTTATAATGAGCATGTGTGCGTAGGTAGGTAGGAATGTGACCTTTAGTTCTATCTCCTACTTTTCGTTTTATTCTCATCAAAAAAAATATATACAAGTTTTATTTTTCCACATTTTGATTTTTCAGGTGCTGCTGTGGCTATTAAATTGTAACAACATCACGTCCAATACTGCCATTTGTAGGTAGATACCAATATTTACACCCACTAATATTTCATGTACTGCTTTCCTGTTTTTCTCTTTTTCTACTTCTATTTCTATATCTCTTCTATTTATAACGCTTTAACATAAATACTATATCGAAGTCTACTTTTGAGATGTTTTCTATTAAAAAATTAACAAGAGCATGCATCATCTGAAATATTGCCGAGTTCGTAAAACTATTTACCCTTTTTTCAGTGTTGTTTACTTAATCGATATCGTGTACCTGTACAATGGCCTGACCACTGTATATTTTGGTAAAATGCTTTTCTATGTGTTGAATTTAATATTTTCGTCTTTTTTTCTTTCTCGTCAACTGTTTTAGGCATACTAGGAATGGGAATGAACGTGACATTAAATCTCAATCCGAATGGAATGGCACTGAATACAGTGCACGTTACGTCTCCCACTTCTGCCTCAACAGCGTTTTCGACAACATCGACGACCGCAGCTATAGTAGCGCCATCTTTAGGCCCTGTCGACTCCAACCCGTCCCCCTCGACCCTCTTTACCCCTCCTGTGCAGGAGGCTAATTCCCCAACTTCCCTCACCATGATCAATATGTCTCTGATTCCAATATCTCATGATTCAATTTCCTTAAAAAATTCACCTACAAGTCCATCTGGCTCTGGAGAAAAGTAAAATTTCAATTTGAGAATTCACCACGCCGCGAGATAGAGACACCTGATTAACGATTAAGGTTTCAGTGCTCTGAAAATATGTTGAAACTTAACTTAGATTACAGAAATTTAATTTAATACATTAAATTATTTACGAGTACAAGAACAGCCGCAATTTTTCTGTTAAAATTGTATAGTCATTTTATTGTTTACAAATTAGGACATATTGGTGGATTAAAATAAATTTAATTTATGGCATATTATCCATTAGCTAAATCTAATCTGCAAACATTGTATTTCTTTGTGCAATTATGTTGGTGATTAAATTATTAGTGCCTAATTTAGATGCACTGACAACTGAATAATTTAAAATTAAAGTGTACTGCACTTGTGTTGTGAAATTCGACTTGAATGTGAATGAGATTAACAAAAATGATATTGAACTGCCAAAACCTTTTCCCTTGCACAATTCCACAAACAAGAGTCCTCTCCCGATAATGCCTCACGATTATCTTTAATTTCATAAAGATGCAACATTGATATCACACTCACGACGCAGGAGAAAAATAAAAGAAAATAATCCTAAATATTTTGAAATTTGGGACTTTTCTATTTATATATTCTAAAACACTTAACCCTTAGTCTGTTCTAAATATATTAGCAATTTTTCTTTCCGTGTAGCAAAATCTTGACAAGTATCTAGTGTCTCTATTTTTATAGATAAGTTCAATCATTTCCAATAGCACTTTTAAACGGGAATTTAATAATTAATGTTACAGAATTAATTACACTGTATTAGGCTTTGTAAAATGTGTTTGGGCAGCTAAACTTCTTTTGGAAAGAAGGTGGAAAGTAACCATCTATTAAGTAAAAGCCACTAAGTGCTCGTTTTTAAACAACAAAATATATATTAATAATGTTCGACCTCATTTATCTTTTGCCTACTTGTTGTTCGATTTTATTTGATCTGACAAATTGCAGCTTGGGTTCCCATTAACAGGCATAAAGCAGGGATATTAAAGACAAGTATTAGGGTTCAGCCTATGAAATATTTAGTCATTTCATTTTTGACATTTTTTTATTAAACAGAAGTTGTTGTGAAATTTATTGTGTGTGGGTGTACAGATTGTTTCGTTTCTCATACTTGTTTTATAACTGAATATAAAATGTATGTTTTGGTTGTTTTCATGTATCTTGCAAGCAATAATTTAATATATCTATTATTTTATCTTTAAGTGTTTTAAGAATATTTGTTCCTTTACTGTTGGATATGTATTGCTTTCAATGGGGACCAATGATTGAACTGAGTGTACAGAAAGAGTAAACAAACTTTGATAACTTTAATAACATGCAAAAATATAAAACTTAAAACGGCCTAAAGTTAAATTTAAAGAAAGTAGGAAAGATCAATTACTGAAGATGAGTAGGTAAACACTTCACTTTTTATTTATGAGGAAAAAATGAAATTTAAACCTTGCAGCATACACTATTCTAATAAGCAGCACCTCTTTTAATATCTGCAAAATTGTGCACTTAAAATCTATTATTGTACATAATGTATATTATTTTGCATACCGCTTATTAATAGTTACACCTTCATTTAACTTGATAACTCATATCAACACCAATTGGTTTTCTTTACTTGTAAGTAATTTTACTCACTGCCTATTTATTTTACATAAAGTTTTAAGGTTAAATGTAATCAAATATGTTAGTTTGGTAGTTTTATTGGTGTTTTGAAATTGAATTTTCGATTAGTTATCACCCTCATTCTTCACCTTAATGTATATACCGTATTTATAATATATATATATATATATACATATATATATATATATATATTTAACATAGCAAAAACTTTATAAAGGAAGTATTTAATTATTTTACCTGATCAGTTAATAACGTAATTATATCTGTTTAACAAAAATTGTAAAAAATTTGGAAATGATTTACATATCAAAGATTCAATTTTTAAAAATTGCTAAAAAAAAATTTCCTAATGGAATGTTATAAATTATTATCGGATGTAAATTGGAAACTTGACATATTTCATAATGTTTTTGCCCCTTTTTTGATCACTGTTGCATTATCAGTAATTAGACCGATTATATAATCCAAATCCCTTAACCCACCAAAAACCTTACCAACAACGACGAAAAAATATACAAATCTGTGTCGAATCAACATGGCATTAAGCATTACACAGTTGAAGGTTTTGCTCTTCAACGGACATAAGATCTGTGATAAATGATGTAGCAAGTTATCCTCGACTAAACAAATGAGATGAATCAATCATGAGAAGGATTGCATTCATTCATTACTGAATTTCATGTAAAGGCGATAATTACGAAAACAATGAACAAGAAACCAGTAATTTTTTTTCTTGTTATTTCTTTTTCTCATTTAGATATTTAGGAAAGAAATTTCATTTATCACTTTATGAGATTTGCATGTTAAATAGAAAATAGATGATTTGCAACTTACTTTGAGACTAATGTATCAAATTTAATAGCAGCTTAGCACGAGCTAATTTATCAAGAAAATTCTTACATCACTTGTTAGATTTATCTGACTTAATTACACTATTTGTAAATAAAGATTTCAATTTAAAATAACCTGTTGTCAAGTTTTCTTTAATTTTTTTGTTTTCAGAGTCAAACCCATTCGAATTGTTGCAAATTAACCAAGCTAAACCGCGCTTGTTACTACAAGAAATACTAGATTTTCAATAATTAAATTTATTATTATTAAACTTGTAATATGCAATAGTTAAAATTTAAATTTAGGGTTGTCACCTCTCCTTTCGAAGTTGTGCCTATCTGCCTTTTTTTTCGAAGTTATGCCCGTTTTAATTTATGTTAAAATAAATAAATTCGATCGAAATTCTGTTATAGTTAACGTAATTACAATTATTGTCTAATCTTTAGACTTACGAAATAAGTCATTTCTTCTCATCAGCAAATGTAGCCTGCAATAATTAAAGACGATGTACCCGAATGAGGAAGCGGTGCAAAAATAATCTTCGGAATTAGGCATTTCGAAAGGAGGCAAATCTATTTAGACTTATAAAACAAACTTTATAAAATTTACTAGAAAGCATTCGCTTAAAATCATAAATGTAACATGTAAGTTTAATAATTGTAAATTTTGTAAATCCATTTCTTCTCGCAGTGATGTGTCATGAATGTAGACTCATGATTGGAAAAAGTTAAGTCTGTGTCTCTTTTTACTTTGTCTCCAATCGCATATAGTAATTCACTCTTCCTTTCATTATTGGAGACATGCAAATATGTCTTCCTCTTCATTTCAAAAATGTTGGTCGCCCTTCTGCCCTGCATTTTCCCAATAATATATCTTTAATATAAGCAGTATATTTTTTTAAGTAGGCAATTTTGAGGGTATGTGGTTTTCCTTTAATTAAAAAAAAATAATTGCAAATGGTAAATCTGAACTATTTTCCTCGAGTAACAGCAGTTTTCAAGCGAGCCTTCAATATTAGATCTTTTTATTGGGATCTCAAAGTTGGGAGTCAGCCAAATGGGTTATTGACAACTTTTCACCCCTGAGAATCAATAATCGCTGCTCTATAATTTTTCGACTTTACAATTGCATTGATTGGAGATGCGTTTTATTGTTTCAACTCTCTTAATATTTGAATGTCAGACCTAAAATGAAAATTGGCAAAAAACTGACAAAATATTTTAGTCCATCAAGCAATTTAGCAGTTTAATTTTAAATTCTATCAAAATTAATACAACAAACAAAAACCTGAGGCTATTACATAATACTGATCATCACTGATGACAAAACTTTGCATTCCGATATTCCATTGTACACAATTTAACAATTTTTTTCCAGACAAGAGACTAGATAATATTCCTTGATTAGCTTTAATACGATTTAAAAACTATGACAACACTGAAAACTTGGAAGCCAAAAATATATCTACACAAAGCGACTAAACAAAGTAAGTGTCAATTGGAATCTTCATCGATCGGCATCATTTTCTTCAACAATTCATATGATGCATTGATAATTCCCCAGGATAATATGGCTCTAGTATAATTTAAATGCACTCCATAAAACAACCTTCGAATACTTTTGTCCCTTTCGTTGTAAATTATCCGGAAAACGGTTAGGAATGACGGAAAAGGTCCACTTACTTGTACTTGCATTCTTGTTTTTACTACATTAATTGGATAGAAAATTGTGCTAATAATGGCACCAATTGCAGCTCCACTTAGAAAATCTTCTACGAAATTTCCCAACACATATTCGGTTTTCGGCATCAAATCTCGTATTTCAGTTCTGAGACCAAAAAACAGCATGTTACTTGGCCCATTTCTGATAAGAATCGGTGTCAAACCCCGAAAATATTCCTTGATACCATATTGGCGCAACGATAGCAAGGCGTGAAAAGTGTTTTTGTAGCGTAAGTGGTACTTGTGATCTTGCAACAGCGTCTGAATTCGTTCTAATGGCGTCAGAAGAGATTCAACAGTTCCGGCGAAAAGCCCAGACGCACCAATACAAATTTTGGGATTCATAGTTGGAAAAGTGTGAGTAAGAAACTGACAAGATTTGTCATACGTTCCAAACATAATCGAAACCGAGACGGTTTTTTGGACGAGTGGAGGGAGAATTCCTCGGTAAAGAAAACTCACACCTTCTATTTTGATTTGATCGAAAGCTTTGTGGGTCTCAACGCCGTGCAACATCTTAAATTAATGACAAAAAATGAGATTAATAACAGAATAAGATTGTTGTAGATTCTTAATACCTGTCTAAACATAACCTTATTAATAGGAAATGTTATAATAACATTTATAAATGCTGCCCCCCAACCGCAGACAAATTCACGAATAGTACGCTGGTCTAGCAGAGTTTCTTTGTGTAGTTGCGGTTTCATTGCTGCCGGTTTATGGAGTTTGAGGATCTTTTTCTCTTCTATTATAAATACATAAAATATTCAATTATTCCTGAGATTTAAAAAAAATAAAGTCTAAATTACTTACCATTCATTGTTATAAATTGAAATAAATTAAATTAAATTAAATTGGTTTCAAGAATGTTATAAGTAAATAATACTGAAGCCTAGCTCATTTTGTCATTGCTGTTTGAGTGAGTGTCATGTGCAATTTAAGCAGTTGCCAAAATTATGTAATCTGAAAAATTGATAAAAATAAAATAATTCTAACGTAATAGGCATCTTAAGAAAAGCAGTCTATCTTACTTAATTTACCATCTTCGGCTTCTAATATTTCACCCAAATTTCAGATGATTATTGCAGCTTTGAACTCACTCCACAGAAAAGAAACCTCATTTAATCAGAAGCCACCATTTTTAAAACACACCAGCCGCCATCTAATGACGAAAATAATCAAACGATGACGAAATATTTAGCCGAAACGTGTTTTTTAATGCTTAATTTTAAAAAGTACTTCATTAAAATCCTAAAATAAAATGAGTAATAAAAAATTTAAAAAAACCAAATTAAAAATTTAAATCATTTCAAGTTGACCATATGTTGGGCATGTGTTGTGATCGATGACTGTAGATAGAGAACAATTCCTATCGTTGCGGATGTAATAAGGAAAGGAATCGTACATGTACCTTTTTCAGTTTTAATACATTATTTAATATTTTTAAAAAAATAAAGTAAAATGGCGAGTGGATTATTAGAAAAATTAAGAAGATTCGATGCATATCCAAAAACGCTAGAAGATTTTCGGATTAAAACTTACTGTGGAGCAACCGGTAAGCAGACCGCTGGCTAAATTCATCAAGAATCCAGATAATAAAATAGTAATTAACTCTTTGCTCATTCTCTTATTTCAGTGACTATTATAAGTGCTTTTATTATGATCAGCTTACTTATATCGGAGTTCAATTATTACTTAACTACAGAAATACAGGAAGAATTGTTAGTAGATACGAGTAGAGGACAAAAATTAAGGATAAATATTGATGCAATTTTTCACAGGGTTTCTTGTGGTTGTAAGTATTTCTAAGAATGTTTTTATTTATTTTTTTATATTCAATTTCTGCATTTCCCCCCCAGTTTTAAGCATCGACGCTATAGATGTATCAGGTGCTCAACAGCTGAATGTGGATCACAATATTTATAAAAGAAGACTGAATCTGGAAGGAAAACCTATACAAGATCCAGAAAGAGAAGAAAGTGAGTCGATATTTATGAAAATGTGTTTTTTAAATTAATTTTATTGTAAATATTTTACTTTAGAATTAGGAATTACTTCGGAATTCGCAGATGTAAAAAATGTTACGAATCAGAATCAAACTGCGTGTGGAAGCTGTTACGGTGCAGAAGCTCCAGGCAGAACGTTAGTTTTTAAAACAACTACTCATTGAAATTTTACAAAATGTAATTAAATTGATGATTTTGAGAGTAGATGTTGCAACACGTGTGAAGAAATCAAAGAAGCATATAGAATTAAGGGATGGGGAATGTCAAACTTAGATCTGTTTGATCAATGCAAATTAGAATCTCTAGCACAAAAATTAAAATTTAATGAAAATGAAAGTTGCCAAGTGTTTGGTTACTTAGACGTAAATCGCGTAAGTAATTTAAAGTTTAACTTTCTCTATTTTAAAATATTAAAATGATAGTTATTATATTGTTACAGGTTGCAGGTAATTTTCACATAGCACCTGGAAGAAGTTTTCAGCAACACCATGTTCATGGTAAGATTTGGTTGAGCAAATTCGACATTTCTGTACTTCAAAATTACGTTTTTTTCCATTTCAGTTCATGATTTGCTTCCATACTCTGCAGCTCAAGTAAGGAATTTCTGAAACACATATTTATGAGATTATTAACTACCAAACCTAATATTTTATGAAACTTTAGTTCAACATGACGCACACAATCCGCCATTTATCATTTGGAACTAAAATTCCCGGCAAAAACAGTCCATTAGATGGAACCTTTGTTCTCAGCGAAGAAGGTAAGAAAAGAAATTTATTTATTTGAATCATTTATTTTTAAATATAAATTCACAAAGGTGTAATTTCATATTAGAAACTTTGTCAAACAATTTTATAATGAAAAAGTATTATTTGTGAAGTTACTATTCTTAACAAATGAACAAAAAAAGTTACTATAAACATTAACGCAAGTAAGAACCTGAAAACACAAGTCTAATTGAATTTTTATGTTGTATCTTGCAATTAAAGTAAAGTCAGTTTTGAAGTTTTTTTCTTCAGCACCTAATCCCGGTGCCTATGGCCATGAAGGTACCAAATGTGCCACCTCCTTGTAACATCACTTTGCCCACACTTTGCAGCAATTCGCGTCCTCTCATCCCGTATCTGAAAAAAAAAATCAAACATAAATTTAGGCAATTTTTAAGATTTAAAAAATTAATTACCTCAATGCAGAAAATCCACCAAATAACGCTCCCGATGCCATTCCAACACAAAACCCGATCGTAAAACCGAGTTTAATTCTGTCAAAACAGCTAGGCCCCGTTTGATAACCAACTGGAACTGGCATTGTCTAGTCTTGTCGTCTATTCCTCCAATCTACAATTTTAGTAACTTCTTCTGCGCACGTTCATGAAAATGGAAATTTTTTTACTTAAAACTTTCTTTATGATAAGATTACGAATATTTAATCAAACTCTATAGTTCATTTACCTTTGGATTTTAGCCGAGTTTTTAAAAAGCAACTTTTTTTTTTTTTTTTACTATTCACAGCCGAAAAAGCACTTTCTGCCAGACAGCACGAACTTAAATCTTAGTCGACATGTTGGGTTGGGTTGGGAATATCCCAAAATGCAATTGCACATCCGCTTTGTGTTTCAGATATCAGTCGCCAGGGATCGCTGCATTCGACATTTAAATTTTAAAGGGGATCACAAAAAGAATTGCTGGAGGGAAAAACGAGAAAAATACATTTTTTGTACAAATTAATATAATTTTAACATTTTAAGTACACAAACGATAAAAATTACAGAAATAATGAAAATTACAATTACGAAAATTACTTTTCTACAAATAATGGCATTGATTCACTTTTTCTTGTCCTTTACTAAAAATGTCGCAACAGACTTGAAATGTGAATAACCTTTCACCTTACCTGCAATCCTTGAGTCTCAAGGGAAGGGATGAATTTTGCCTGTGGGATAGTCGCCTTGGATAGGGATGCTCAACCTCAAGGTTGCATTGTGTAGGAATGCAATGTAAAGTATCCCATAAAGATTATCGTGAGAAACTGTCTTGTTAGGAGCAGTGATAATAAAATGTCCATCAAACAGTAATAAATGTTTCACTCGAATATTTTGCTCTAGGTGCAATGATGTACCAATATTACGTGAAAATTGTTCCAACTACTTACATTAGAAGAGACGGATACGTAAGCTAATAAACAAAGTAACATTCAGTGCATTGTTTTTTTTAACTGTTATTTTATTTTATGTAGACTTTAAAAACAAACCAGTTTTCCGTAACGAGACACATGAAAAATATTCTCACATCAGTGAGTGACCAGGGATTACCAGGAGTGTTTATCATTTACGAACTATCACCGTTAATGGTGAAATATACTGAAAAAACAAAGTGTGTCAAGTACCCAGATTATTAAACATTAGAAATGTTTGGGCACAAGTATAAACGTTTTCGTTTTTCAGGTCCTTCACACATTTTTTAACTGGTGTGTGCGCAATAATTGGAGGAGTTTTTACTGGTGAAGGATAATTACATTTCCTTATTTGCTTTGTTATTTATTTCAATTTCTTTTGTTTGGCTTTAGTTGCTGGCCTAATTGATGCATTTTTATACCATTCATCACGAGCTATTCAGAAAAAAATTGATTTAGGGAAGGCGAGTTAACCGAGTCGTGAAGACTTTTAATGAAACGTGTACGAGTTTATTTTTAAATTAGAGTGAAACCCATACTACTCGACCTAAACCAAGCAAAATTGTTGTTGGATAACCAAAAATGTCGGATGATATGATTAATGTTAAAAATGTGGAGCGAAAAAAATATAGCGCAATAACGTATAAATCATATTTAATTGGTAAGATTAATATCAAAATGAAGAAGCAACCAAAGATGCTATATGCGGCTTTCGAATGCTCAGTTCGATGGTGTTTATTATTGTATAGTCGGAGGTCGAATAATTGGGGTTTTGCTGATTCGAAATTTTTAAATATTTTATTTTGTCACTTCGTACGTATCGTACGTAACAAATTCTTATATTTACACAGCTTTTTTAAAAATCTCATTTTAAATTAAGATTAATAACAATGAAATAAACTATTGAATAATTTAATAACTATTTTAAAATTTATGGTAATGAATATTTATGCTATAAATTACTTTATGGTAATTCTCATTTTATTGTAATGATTATAAATAAAGGAAATTGATGACATCTTACGTTTAAAAAAATTTCCTGGGAAAAGAAAAACACACCCTCATGGTAGTACATCATAGCAAATGGTTTTTAACGATTGTCACAGACGAAAGAGAAAGATGATGTGATAAGTATGATCTAATCAAGCCAATCCCTTCATTTAAAATTCCTTTCTCTTTCTGGAAATTTAATTAGAAAGATGGTAAAAAAATAAAATACAATTCTCTATTGCGAGTTAAAGGGGGAAAAAACTATTTTTAAACTGCATTTCTTAAAATTAGATTTTGACTCATTAAGAGGTAATTAAAACTTTTAGACCACTTCTTTTAGTTTTTTTTAAAGAATGGATTTCAATTTTTTCTTTTATGCTCATGTTTTTTTATAAGGCATCAAAGTCTGTTAGATGTCTGCTTGCATTGCGACATCCGTTGCTATACCTGTTTGCCACTCCTTTGAATGGCCTTCAATTATTGAAAAGGCAACCTCCAATATGCACGTGAACTCAGAAGAGTCTTCCCTTCTAAATTTGTTTTTGAAACGCGATTCATTTAATTGATAACCGATTTTTAATTGGAACTTTAAAAAAAATATTTTTCTAAAGTCACGTATACTAAAAAATTCTACGTGATCAAAATAACATCAGCAATCATGGAATGAAATAATATAATTTTAACTTTTGACAAATATGAAATTTAATACAAAAGTCATTTAAAGGTTTGACTCATCGATAAAACAGGAAAGATAACATTTCGCACACATACAAGTAGTGCTCTTTATTTTCGAAAGATTGTATTAATACAAATAAACAGATTAATAATCGTGAGATGAATATCGACACTTATTTTGTCAAATGAATGCGTTATCATGAAAGCTTTTATTTTAACTGACATAGTTGTTGTTATTACTTCACTCTTCCAGATGGGAAATATTACGAAAGACAGTAGAGCGCTCAAACAGCTGCTACATTATGCACAGGGTTTAAAGCTTGAAAATAGTTATTAATTTGAGGAGAACTCGTATTTAGCGAATTGGAGGGTTGTTAGTGTTTTTGAATCTACCGAACAAGATAAATGAAATTTATTTGATTTTTTAATTTATTTTATAGCAATTTTGTTTAAACTTGAATTGAAGGATAAAATACAGTATCTTTTTGATCTTCTACACACCCAATCATCTAATCTTTAAAGTTTCTTTTTTCTCGGTTTGTTTCTCTTCCCTCTTTCAAATCCCAGTCAAGGTTTCTTCCTGAATTTCATCCAAGCATAACAGCCTGTTTGCGCACGGAATCTATGTGAGCAAGGTCTCTCGTTTATCTCTTGAACCATCAGTTTATTTGGCAGGGCTGAATAGGTGTCGCAACTTTTATTCCTCCTGCCATGCACGCCCAAAGTGAACTCTTCAATCCATCATCTATTTTATTGCGCAGTCCACTGCGCACTTGGAATTGTTTGCAAGGCAATTCTACATTGCGCAATTTCTCGATGAGGTCTGCTCACGCGAAACTCGCTTACTTTAGCTACCAGAACGATTTCAACACGCCTCATTGTAAACTGAGTAAAAGCGAAATGTTAAATTCCAGCGGCATTTGCGTGCGCCCGAGTCTTTTTTTTTCATTTCTTTTTTACTTTTTTTTCTTCTAAAAAAACTAAAACTAAAATTTAATCGATATCAGTGGTCGGATATCAGTCTTTCCTGAGGAAATCCTTTTTTATTAATGCTGTCCAGTCGAGATTTTTGTTTTATACATAGATTAGTCTGTTTTTATGTTGTAATTTGTGTTTTTCAACTATTTGTTTATGATAGCTTTTATCATCAGGATTAACACCAATATCGAATTAAAAAATAATAATAAAATGATTTTGGAGAAAGATTATTGGGTATTCAAATACAAATACAAATGGTAATAAAGATAATAATACTAATAGTCGAGGGAAGAATTCATTTTCGAAATTTTGGGTACCTAGAATCGATAATGCAATAGGCATCATTGAAAAATGTTGACACACTGCAAGTTATATAATCAAATAATTAACAGGAATGCAATTTTTATTCTAAAGCTATTAAAAGTATAGTTTTCATGTTGACGTCAATCACATTCGTGCTGTGCATATCAGTTGCTGCAAAGATTAGCTGTTTTGAAATATTTCGCAATCTTCTCACATCTGTTTCAACGATGTTATGCACACACGTTTCCACATGAATGACTTTTGGATGGGACCGTTGACATCAGTACTGATTTCTGTTACTAAGGCAAATTAAAAGGAAAAAAAATTCAGAAATTTTATCAGAAAGTCTAAATTTTCAAAATTAATTTTTTCTTTTGTATTTTCGCTTATTAAAACAAAAAATAATTAATAAACAACACATTTTTCTTTTTAGCTCCAAACAACTTTTTATTCACGTAACTGATGTTAACCTTCTTTACATAATCATAAAATATTCATTGCAGCTAATGAAACAGTGAAGTTTATTTATTTATTTTAAATTTTAAGAGAACAAAAAAAAAGTCTTAACATATAAGGTGAGAAACAATATTCAATTTTTTTTTAAAAATTAAGCTTTAGTAATTTAAATATTGAAAGAAAAATAGCGTAACTGAATACGTAATTTTCCAAAGTTCTTTTTTACATGTTATTTTTTTTTGTTTTTTTTTGTTCGATGAAGAGATGGGCATATGAATGGTTGGAATGATGTCTTAATTATAACAGAAGCACCTTTGAAAAAATTAACACGATCCATTCGATCTAAACAAAATAACTCCTCCGACCCAAGCAGTATTTTAATTATTTGGTATTGTGGTCGCAGGGAAACTTTAGTGAACAGCGTGAACCCCAACAAAGTAAGAGGTAGTATCGAGCGAATTTTGGACAACTCAAAGTGAGTGACTTTCATGATTTCATTTTATTCGATATAAAAAAATGCGAATTCAAAAAATAAGAATTAGAACACTTCCCTAATTTTACTATGACGTGGGCTATGGGAAGTCAAATCTACAAATATAATGTTGGCACTGCATGAACATTAAGTCTAATTATAAAGGAAAAAAACTTGTTGCGTACTTTTGGCTTACGCAAACATTCAAAATTATTCCACGCCATTTCTGAACAAATGTTGATACAATAAAAAAAATTAACAAATATAAATTATATTAAGTTAAACTGTTTTTATTTTTAAATTAATATTTTTCTTTTTAAAAAAATAAAGTACAATTTCAATTTTAAATGAAAATGCTGAAAGACAAGGGAATGCATCGTACCTCAAAATTGTGCTTTTTTTTTATTTCACATTGATAACAATGAGAGATTCCTGTCTCCCTTTTCAGGTACACGATAGTATACGTACTTAAAAAAAAATTATATTTTGCTCCCAAAAAAAATTCAAAAAATTTATAGCTAAATTAATCTAAATTTTAAAAAAAATAACAATAAACCCTACATTAGCCAATAGGAACGCCTAAACAAAATCAAGGGTCGGAGGACCTTCAAACGCACACTTGGTCATTGCAAGTTTAAACAAAAAATATGCAAGGGAAGAAAATAATACAATTTTTTTTTATTATCACTTTGTACGTCCAGCACTAGTCGATTCGAACATGCTGACTGAATTCCCAATCGGTACGATTTGATCTGGCACTTTAGCTTCACATTTGAAATGGGGCAATAGATCTATAGTAGACCCCGGCCTCAACCATGGATGCAACAAAACATCAGATGCTGTGAGTCGTTCGTCGGGATTTTGACGTAACAATCCTCGTATCGTACAACGGGCTTTTGATGATAGCCATTCGGGAACTATGTAATGACCACGACGGATTTTGGTGAATAGAACGTTGGGATCGTTATCGTGAAATGGGTATCTGCCCACTAACATAGTGTACAGCATAACTCCAAGGCTCCAGGCGTCGGCTGAACAACCCGAATAACTATCGCTTGCTGTGAGAAGTTCTGGGCTAACGTAAGCTGGGCATCCATGTTTGTCACCAAGAGAATCGTCTTCGTCGAAAATAACGGCATCTTCTAATGATTCGAGCTTCAATTGGGTTCTGAAATTAAAAGAAAAATTAAAATGAGGAATTTTTTTTAAAATTTTTGATCCAAATTAAAGAAGCACCCTCAAACGACATTTTTGAGTTACGACATAGCCATCAACAGGAACTGGATTTCTCCATTTGAACTCATAAAGCATATTAGCAAACAAGTCCAAGTATACAGTTCTTCAAATAAATATGATTACGCATACCAGACAGGAAGCGTCACAGTTTGCCATCTGAACTGAATTAGCCAATGAAGCAATTTATTTATAGAAAGAAGAGAGCAAACACTTTAAATATTTGCCCTTATTTGGAAATAAATAAGGCTGTAATTTATTTTTTCACAATAAAAATTTACAATTCTAATCACTTCATTTATTACTTTTAATCATCTGTTACACAAGAGAGGATGATGTAGTTCAAAAGCTACTTAAAACGAAGGAGTTGTCATTTCCTACTTTTTGCAACATGAAATTAGGTTGCAAAAAAAATATTTTTTAAAGTTCAGCGACCACAAAGCCACAATCCAGTCTCGCTGGCCTTGTTCAAGAATCAAGGGTGGGGAACCAACTAGTTTCATAGTTTGCAACACTCCATTTAACCATTACAAACAAACCAAGTTGCTTCACACCACTTCCTAAAGCCAACGAGTTTTAACTTCTTATATTTACTAAATATAAGAAAAAATATATTTCTAAGTTAATTTTTTAAGTTGCTTAATATCCCTAGACTTTATGATAAATTGAATTGCAAATGACAGATACATCTATCATAGTTCCAAGAACCAATTGTGACAGAAACTACAATTCCATCCAGACATTAGAACGACGTAGTTATTTAACTGCGTAAGACTCGCAAAACTACTTCAAATATTACGGTCAAATATAAAAATAATTTAAAAAAGACCCCATCCCTGCTCACACTGGTTTCTCTGTGGTTAATTTTATATAAATTCAATTTTAAACGAATTTATAAACGGAAATTCGGTACAAATTCGTCATTTAATGCAATCTAGCGCAAACTAGAAAAGACCAAGCTTGCCTTATCGATTATATCCATTTTGTTTACTCGAGAAATTTCTTCCCATTGCCAATGGTAACAGTTATAAATTAGTTCGAATTACTGACCAATCATATAAGCTGAATTTTATTTGATTTAATCTAACCAAGTCTCATACTGTCTCGCAATATGATCGATAAAATGACTAATAAATTTTCCGCGTATAAAACGATATAGCAACGAGCTTTTAAAGCCTATACAAATGGTTTCAAATTAAAACTCGATTGTGCAACCACTCTTTTCAGCTTTCAAACCGCCCTTTACGCTCTTATATATACTTATTTATTTCCTCGACTGAGCATTCGTTGACGCAATCTCAGACTAATTCAAATTTCTTGCATTTTTATCAGTCTGAGATAATGTACCGAACGGTTGATAAAGTTTATGACCTCGTATCCTTTCAGTATCATACAAACAGTGCAAATTTGAACGTTCGATAACAAATTTACTGAGGAAATTGACGCAATACTTACTCAAAAGCGTTAAAATATAAAAAGCGATGATGAAATAATTTTTTCCTGCATCGATCACTTTCATTTGCAAACACCGTAATACAAATACATAACATGTGCGTTTATCCGCCTGCACAAAGATTTATATTAAAAGGATGTCATTTATTACCTCGAGGTTGATAATCTGTACACGTGGAGGATTACAATTGTAAAAATTAACAACTCCTTGCTCAAAATTGAAAAAAATTAAGCCTTGTATTAAATTGCTCAGTCCCAATGCCATTATTTCAGCAATTTCGTGTCCTTTACCATGATTGAGAAAAAAAATTTTTTTTGTTTATCTCAATTCAGTTAAGATAACTCAAATTTCGTTTTGACGTGTGAAAATCGATACAATTCAGATGGCAATACCAGAACTATGTCCTTATTTATTCTGAGGTTGCCCATAAACAGTGTTGAAGGGCAATGCAAGAAATTATAATGAAAATGGCCTCACCTTTCGGCATCCTTGAAAACGAATTTGCGCAACTTAAGGTCACGCAAAACGATTCCATTCTCGTGGCAATGAGAAACCGCCATTGCCACTTGTTTAAACAGTCGCTGAGCTTCGGGTTCACGCAATCGTCGTTGCTTACGGACGTAGGAATACAAATCGCCGTAATTATGCGGCAAAAAAATATAGGTCTTTGTCTCGCCAATGATCACTTCTTGCACTTCGTTGATATGTTCATGAGCGTCCATCCGAAAGTAAGCAGACAGAATTTTCTGCGAATCTTTCTTGTTAATTACCTGTCAAAATAAATAAAAAAATTAGCACCTTTTTACTATTCCTTATTTTAGTAACATTTCACTTTTATTTATAACTTGTAAACACACTAAAACGATAAAACTATTTTTCTTTTTTTTTCTTCTTCTAAGAATTATATCATCCAAGCATGGTTTGTGGAGTTGAGGTCATTAACTCGCGTGTATTTTTATCACTAGTCATTAAAAAAACTCGATGACCCGACAAAATATGAATTAACAATACGTTTTTTCACAAACAATTTTACGGATATTAATCCTATTTAGCCCCTGTTTCGTGGAAAAACATTGAGACAATTCTCATTTAGCAGGAAGCGTAAAATGTGGGAGTTCAACAAACTTGTGATGAGTATCTAGAATGAGTAGTGATGGACCAAATAAATACACAATAAATAATAAAAAAAAGTAGGAAATGAATAATAATTTTTAGAAATTGCTGCAATCTTCCCCAACTAAGGAAATCATGACGAAAAAGTAAATTGGTGAACTCAAACAAGTGTCTGTGCACGACGTATGAATAACAAAAACGCCCTATCGTTACTCATATTTATAAAATCCAGAAATTTCTTTTCGATATATAAAACTACGCAATGCTCGTATGATGTTTCACCATAAACAATTTACATCCCGTTTCCTCCCTTAGCGACAAGGTTAAATTTCTTTTTTTTTTAAATTAAAAAAGAAGAAAGTTAGAATTTAAAAAATATATGAATAATTAATAAAATCTTTTACCCTTAGAATATTTGGCATTGTACAACGTGTGAACTAAATGAACCTTTAGTCACGATGCAAACAAGAAAAAAAAAGGAGATAATAACTAATGGTTCAGAAAGGCAAGCCCTAAATCTGCCACATTTTTTTGCTTGTCCTTTTTTATTTTTTATTTTTTTCCCAACTCAAGTTTTCTGGCTTTCAGACGTCACCAAGCCCAAAATAAAAATTCTTGACAGGAGCAAATGTCACGTATTTTATTCTTCAGACAGGACCAACGGTGAAACACGAAACAGGGCTTTACACTTCTATAGAAAACAACCAAAAACGTCTGGTTGGAAAACTTGAAGTCTCACGTGCTTTGTTCGAAACACACCTCTTATTGCACCCACTTCCACTTGCCAGGAATGTTATCTTGACAATACCTTGAAAATTTCTTTTATCGATTGACAAAATAATCCAGTTTCTCAACAAAATTTACAATTTTTTATATTGTTATTGTTACAAAAATTTTAACCAAAAAAATGAAAATATGTAACAAGTTGTATACTCACTTTACACACTAATTCGTCCTGAGTTTCAGTATTTACACTCTTGTACAAGGTTGCCAAGTTGTCCAACTGCTCCAAAAGAAGATACCGGCCAATCCTTAGAATCGGAGTTTGTTTGTTGTCCCCAACTTTGTGCTCGTTCTTCTCTTTCGCCGCTGAAACACCAAGATGGAGGTCGGGGTTGAGGCCATCAGCGACGAAATGGGCTAGTGCTAGATCGGTGGGCGCAGATGTTTTGTCGAAACCTCCTTGTTCGAAACAAGCGGAATGTTGCTTGAGTTGAACATCGGTGTTCGAGTCTTGAAATGGTGAATAAGCAATGCAGTGCATGGGCCAATTATCAATAACCGATTTATTATTGATGGGTGGTGAAATTTTTTGAGAAAAAAAAATAAACAAATGTCACAAATCACGAAAAACAAGAAAAAAAAATTTTCTTTCTTCTTCCAAATCTAGATGGCGTGAACTTTTATGTTGTTTGGATCTAGTCAGACTCCTTTACTCTTTTCGATGGAACCAACGTCTGACAATACACTGAATGGCCGTTGAAGCTGAGAATCTGTAATTGAAACACGTATAAATAATTAGTAAATGTGAATGCTATCATCATCATGTGTTGAAATCATTTAAACGCATTTCGTCATTTCCATTGCTTATTATATCCAACTACATGCCAACCTTGAACATTAATAAATGTGTAAATAAAAACGATTCTACGTGATCGTCCATAAACGAAACAATTGATTTGAAAAAGTTAAGGGGAAATTTCCTCGCGAGGAAATAACTCGCGTACTCAAGCTGAAAATCGGAAAACTATGGGGGTATTTTCATGACATTCGACTACTTACTGTATTCGTCCTTGTTCCTGAGAGCGGCTGTGAATTCCGATGAGCGATAACTCATCAAATCTCCCTAGCTAACTTTCCGAAGTCAGGACGGACCTAAAAGGGCCGATCCTGCTCAGAAACAAGCCGTATACAACCAACAGCAACCATTCTGTGCCATTGTGCCTAGGCACACCGCACACTCCAAAGGCGGAGCTTATTCCTTATTTTTGTGGACCGCATCACCCGGAAGCCTTTGCTTTTCTTCCGCGTTAAGTTGACGTCACCTTTGAAACGCTTTTAGGCTCGATGTATGGTTAAGATTTTCTATTTACTTTTTAATTTACATGTAGTTAATAAGTGTTGCCGCTGTCGTTCGATGTTGAAATCGTTTTAATGACGGCCTAACAGGAGTCGACATTGGAACTTTTTTTTTGCGGAGGAATTTGTAGACGATTTCGCAATGACTTTAATCGTTTGTACTGTGCAATGACGCAATTTTGTTCAGCTTTGCATCCCTTTTTTGAGGTCTGTTTGTTTCCTACTTCAGATTTGAGGTATAGGGATATCATAAAAGGCCACGCATGAAATTAAAGAGTGCACTAAGTCAAATAAAATGATATGTGTGTGACAAATTCTTAGGTCCTTAAATTTATTTTTTCAAAAATTTGTAGATTTTACTGCTACAGTAGTTTTAAAGTTTGGCAATGAACATTTGTCAAGAAGAGAATTCTTGCAGATATTGCACAAAAAGTTTGCTATCTGCAATTTCTCAATGCATTACAGGATTACTCAAAAATTTGCAATTATCTAAAGTATGCGCTGTCACTAGAAAATAAATCATTTCGCTTGATAGTTGAAACGCAGTGCAGCTTTCCAACAGTTTTTATTTTATTTTTTTCAAAAGTTTTCCCTGCCTTTATTTTCTCTTTTAAAAAAATTAACTGACGTGTACTTTCTTCAACATTTCAATTGCTGATGTCAGTTTTATCCTCGATTGAGTAATATAATCTGTTAGAAATAAAGTAACAAAGTGCAGCAATTGCGTCATGTAAACGCTATTAGTGCAAGCAGGTGAGCAAATTCAGATATCAGAATTTTTCGCAATAAACTATCCGGAATACAAATATATTGAAGTAATAAAGGAATTAAAATTGAATACGCACGAAACGTATACTTACCTGTATAATAACATTCTTTACAAAAATTATGTTGCAATTTTTTATTTGACAAAGTTTTGTAGTTTTGGAGGAATTGTTTAGTGAAAAGATTTTTTCCTTTTTTGTGATTTGGCTTCTTGAATTTTATTGTGAAAAATAATAAAATAAAGAAGTCCACAAACTATATTTTTAATATACTAGTAATCGCTAGATGGCAGTGTTGTGCAACAGATGTTTCAGACGCGGAAATCCATTCACTTTCGGATGTTTGTCTAGAGTCAAATGATGCATTTTAGACAATAACAATTTTATTATTTATATTGCCACCCAGAATGACCATTTTTCTCACGATATGATGTTGGAGTAAGGAGCACGTCGAGAAATAGTTGACAGGTGATACCGGTCAACCTATCTACATATTTGTTGCCATATGGTGACCTCTGACATAATTACGGTATGTGTACATAAGAAATGAATTACAATTTCCAAGATATAAAATGAATACTAAATAACTTAATTTTAATAAGACGTTAAAATGTCTAGACTTAATGGGTTTAATCAATTAAAAACTATTTAATCTGCTAGCTGTGCAGCTTTAATTAGATTGCTCAATACTAATACATATTTAAAATATATTAAGTATTTATGATAATTAAATTCGTATCAGTCAGCTATGTCAATATTTGAGCTCTTTCAACAGGCTAACAGTATTTTTTCTATTTTTTTCTTGTTTTTTTCTTTCTTAAAAGAAAATTCTGTTTAAAAGATTTCAGAATGACAATGGAGACACAGTCACAGGCAGACTGGAAGAAATTCGGTCTTCAAACAGATGAAGAACTTCATAATGATAATGAAACCTCACCTGCTCACAATACTTCCTATCATAATGAACTTTTCAACCAAGATCAGGTACCATTAGTTCTAAATTATTTTTAAAATGTTGATTCTGCTGTTTATATTGTGTACATACAAGTGTTAATTTGTTGGCAGAGTTCGGCATCAAAGCCTTGGTGGAAAACGACTTTTTTCATATCTCAGCCAATACTATTTGGAGCTTGGGATGGCGTTTTTACTGCCTGTATGGTTAATATTTTTGGTGTTATTATATTTCTTCGGTCAGGATGGATTGTGGTTAATATAATTACAGTGTAAAAAATGTGGAAATTTTCCTTTAATTTTTAATTGGGTTGGTTTAGGGTGAAGCTGGAATTGGAAATTCCTTACTGATAGTACTAATAGCAATTCTCATCATATTGGCTTCTGTTCTTGCTGGAATTGGAATTTGTGAACGATGTCCAGTTGAGCGTGGCGGAATATATTTTCTCATTTCTCATGTTTTGGGAGCTAGAGTCGGTGGTGCAGTTGGTATAGTGTACTGTTTTGGACAGGTATAACGAGAACATTTATTATCTGAGTAATCAGTACTAATATCCTTTAAAACAGGCTGTGAGCGCAGCACTCCACACAATTGGTTTTGGAGAAGCAATTGGAAAGTTATTACCTCATCAGGATGTATGGATAGAAAGAGCTATAGCATTGTCTGTACTTGTCATTTTAGTTGGTTGGTAACGACAATAACAAAATAAATCAATAGTTCTAAATATTAAACTTTTTTAGGAATAAATGTCGCTGGTGTAATTTGGGTGATAAAATTACAATTTATTTTACTCATAACTGTTCTATTAGCTGCGTTGGATTTTTCAGTTGGATCATTTATCCACATTAAGCCTGGTAAATATATTTGGTAGCTTAACGTCATCTGAAAAGTAGCGTGCCAATAACCTCCCCAACGTCATCAGGCATGCCATACCACTTGAGTTGTTGTTCTGGCATTCTGCCTTAATATTCGACCATTAGTATCACCAAAAAGGGGAAAAGGCATTCAGAATAACTAGAACGTTAAGCAATAGTACTTCGCTCTTGACTTAACTTTCAATACTCATGCCAAATTCCCTGACATACTTTCACTTATTTTTACTTTAACATCACAATTTCTTAGATACTAAATTGTTTTTTTTTATATGAATGATAAATTATTCTAATTATGTCATAAGTTTTTTTTCTTCCAACTGCAATATGAGATCCATTAAAAACTTGTGAAATTACGTCTTATTTTTAGAAGCTGGAGTCGATGGCTATTTTTCTACTAACTTTTGGAACAATTCAAAACCAGCCTACACCGAAAATAACAATTGGTTTACAGTTTTTGGAGTATTTTTTCCAACACTGACCGGTGTATTTGCTGGAATCAATATGAGCGGAGACTTACGTAATCCGTCTACCGACATACCAATTGGGACATTGTCTGCAGTTGGAGTGAGGTAATAGCATTAGCAAAAACACAATTTCCGACTAACCATTAATAATATTTAGTTCCTTCCTATATCTTTTATTTGTCTTAATATTGGGTGCCACTTGTCGACGTGGTGCGTTACTAACAGATTACTTAATTGCTGAGAAGGTATTGGAAAACGAAGAGAGTGTTAATTATGTAATTAATTAAACAATTTTAGGTGTCAGCTCTAGGCGTGATATTCCTAGCTGGTCTCTATATTTCGTCTGTTTCTTCAGCTTTAGCAACTTTGTATGGAACGCCTAGAGTTCTTCAGAGCATTGCTAAAGAAAATGTCATTCCATTTCTTAGTATACTGGGAAAAGGGGTAAATCGAATATTTTATGAGGTTAATTATAATTTTAAATTTCAATTGATGTTATTAGAGTGGGCCGAATCAAATACCTAAGATTAGTCTTATGGTAATCACTATTTTAACGGTTGTATTTATACTTGTGGGAAAAATTAACACTTTGGCACCTCTGGTCACCATGCCCTTCCTATTGACCTACGCTATCATCAACTACGCTTATTTTGCATTAGCTATGACTTTTGATGAATGGCAAAGACAGGATCAAAAATTGAGGTAAACGATATATTATATTTACTCGTAGCATCACATCACATAAATTTCTATGCAGAGTCAAAGATGCTCCTCTCAGCCCTACTTTTGATATGACTTCTGGTAAAACTTACGGTGCTACGGGTGACGGTTCAGTACTAGATAAACTTTTCCCAGAAAGAAGCAAATTCAAACAAAAAACATATGTAAGAGATTGTTTATATGATATGGCTTTAAGCAAGAAGAAATTGAATATAATCGCTTTTCAGACCCAAATGAAATTACCAGTCCGACCAGCTTCCGCTACTTCTAGCTTAATATCTTCGCCAGATGAACATAGTAGTATTTTGAGTGCAGATGAACCCATAAATAATTTAAATATTAAATCTCAGGAAAATGAAGGCAGCTCAGAGACTTTATCTGATTATAATGCTTTACTTGATAAACGTAAGTTTAGTTGAAAAAAAAAAAGAAGAAAAAAAAGACATTTAAGTGAAATAAATTCCAAATTATTACAGATTCAAATAATTCTACAGAAATTTGCAGAAAGCCTGTTAACTGGTATTCAATGTTGTGCAATCGCTGGATTTCTATACTTAGCGTATGTTTATTACCTCCTTATAAATTACCAAGGATTATTCAGTAACGCATTTAAAATTTAAATTATTTTTTTCTGAATATTCCTTCATAGCTATAATGTTACGAATTTAACATCTGGCATTTCAAAATCCAGGGTTACTGACTTGTGAACACGTAATACTAATTTTAACACGCAATTTCATCACCTAAACTTATAACAAAAAAATTAGAACATATTTTTAATTGAAAATAATTAGAGCTTAATAGCCTACTGGCAAGACCAATAGTTTAAATTGAATTCCTGCTCATCAAAGCATTTCCAAGGTCCCCTTCTGCACAAGGATACACGAAAAAATTGTCTCAGTACTCACTCGACTACCTGAAAAGATCTGGGAAACAAAATTCCTTAATTCTTGATAATAAAGTGCAAATTCAGTAAAATTTTCAATTTTATGTTTCAGGCTTTGATAAACATTATCTTGATGTTTCTTGTGCAATGGGCATATGCACTACTTCACATTGCAGTTATTGCAATTATCTATTTGTACATTGGACAAGCAAATCCCGGCGTTTCACCAGGCGTGGCCAAGTTTAAATTCTTTCTCTCAATTAAATTTTCACTTTATCAATTATTTGGGTACGCATTAAATATATTCTGAAAAAGATAAATATCAAAACTATCTTATTTTTCTTTTTTTATGATAAGAAAAATTCCACCGGATGAAGATCAAATAATAATTCCATCAATGCACCCAGGTGTTGAAACAATGGCCGCACAATTAAATGAAGACAATATCGATTATGCAACGCGAGCACGGTATCATCAATCTCAATATATGGGAAATGATAAAGGCGACCACCCAACAAACAAAAAATAAACTTATTTCCTGCCCAACTAAAATTTAATTAATAATAATACTTAAACCTACTCCAACTCCTTTGTGTAGAGTAACAATTTGTAATTGTAATTTCCTTCGCTTAATGTAGGTAATCAAGACCAGAAAATTTTATTTACTTCTGCCAATACGCATTAGTATTGTAGAAATGAAACTATTTTTCTAGCTTTAATACAATTGCTGTTAAAATTAGAACAATCAGTACAAACGAGTATTTGTTCAAGGATTAATTAATCCGCCAAAAGTAGTGTTGCTCACAATTTTACACTCAAATTAAAAATATATATTTTGGCAATATTTTACTGTAGATCAGTTCAACTGAAGCTTGAATGTACATTGTGTGAGAATTGTGATAAATATTTCAAGCATTGAATGTTGGTTTGTAAACAAAGTCATTGCACAAGTGATTCAAACTGTTTTAATATTTTTAGAAAATATTTTACATACCAGCCAATGAAACAATTTCTACTTTTTTGTCGCACTGCACAATTTTTTTTTATAAACAAACTACGCTTAACAATTTCTAATTCATTTTCCAAGATTAATTCAAAACCATTTCATTCCAGGTATACTATTTACATTTTTTTTAATGTTTTTTTTTTTTGTTGTCTTTAATTTTTAATCTATATACAGCAATACGACGTTTTTACAATGCTGCTAACGGGATTTTGCTGCAAAGAGAGAATTATTAGAATTAGATTCGAAATTTTATGAATAACTTAATAACGTAATGGAAAAATTAAGCCAATTCGATACCAATAATAATTGCGCTACGCTCTTACCGGTTAGTATCACATTTTTTAGGTATAGGTTTCAAGACTTCGCCACGCGAGTCAGTTATCACAATGTAATCATAATCGTCCAGATCTCCATCATATTCATCATAATACTCATACTCAATATACTCTGGTTCTGGTTTTCCCTTTGCTTGTACTTGCGGTTGTTTAGGCGGGGCAGCTGCTTTTGCTGTGAAGGAATAAATGAGCATACGGAAAGACCTTAAGTTTTAGGGGCAAAACAACTCGCTATTAAAAATATTGAGCAATTGTGGTTTCAAATCAATTTCGAATTTTATCTCGTTTCAAAAATAGTGGTCAAAATTATTTTTAGCAACAGCAATTGCTCAAATTCATTTTCTTCTGGATCACTGCCAGTCAATAAGAAAATGAAGTGTACCCTTAATTAAACCTAGGGCACCAGATGGTTTTGACCCGGTAAACACATGGGGAAAATCCGGATCTGGTGGTGCAGGTTCCGGTGGATTATATCCCATCGTGAATATCTCGGTCAGGAACTTATCTCTCTTAACGGGCTCACTTTCAAGAACTTCATCTTTGGTCGGCTCAGTCCACATTTTTTTCTCGACCTTTGCAGGTGGCGGCTGACGGTTACGTCTAATCGATTCAATAAACTTTTCAAACTTTTGCTTCTCTTCCTCCCTCACGTCAGTATCGTCTGGCTTCTCCCATAAAAACGATTGCTCGTCTCGGACAGGTTCGAACTCTCTGGGCAAGTTTTTCGGGATGAGAACTCGCCGAGGAATTTCACCAGGAAGTTTTCCCGGTTTGGCATAAGGTGCATTAATGGCTATTTCTCTGGTCACCTCGTGCAGTCCGAAATCAACTGCAAGTTCAGCTGCTTTGACGTCGTCTTCGGACAAGCAATCTTCTTCACTTGCCTCTTCCTCGGCCACTTCATTCGCTGCCTCTTCTTCATTGCCTTTCTTTCCCTTAACTTGCTTTTTTCGTTTTTTAGGCGCTTCAGTCAATTGCGTGTCAGTTTCGGTTTCGGGCGACTTGCCGCTTGCAGTTGCTGCCATTGCAGCCAACGCCAATTCACTTCCCACCGCGCCTGCAACCATTTCGCTGGGCAAGGCAGTTTTTACAGGCGTTATTGGTTTTGGTTCGACCGATTTGTTTTGCTCCACTTTGCTCGCACTCTTAGCTCTTTTGCTTTCCCTTTTGCTGTTAAATCCCAGCACACGAAGGATAGCGGGAGTCGATTCTGGTTTCCTCAATTCTTTTATTTCCTTCTTTACTCCTCTCTTGTACGCTACGTCGCTAGCTTGTGTTTTCATGATTGGACGCTTTGGGGAAGTGAAGGAACTCCTCTTTTCTTCAGCGGCAAGATGAAATGGCTTTTTCATACCACTCGACCTGGTTTCCCTCACACTATTTTTCCTTCCTTCTTTCATGTACTGCTCATAAATGTCAATCTCATCCTTCTCCTCCTTTACTACTTTCCTTGCTTCCCTTATTTTCGCCGAAGTTTTGTTCTTATTGGTGTCTAGTGTCCAAATGTTTATGGTATCTCCATCATACTCCGAATCGGAAACCATGTATTGTTTCAGATCATCGCCACTTTGTTCGGTCTGTTCGTCCTCGCTATCGTCTTCAGTTTGCTCGTTTTCAGATGAACTCCAAACCTTAGGGCCGTTTTTACGTGGATCCATAAAAGATGGTAAATCTGGCTCTCCTTTCTTGATTATCTCGTCAACGTTCGCTTCAGTTATAGCAACTTTTTTCATCCTCGCTTTCAACTTGAATATTCTCGCTTCAGCTTCGTTCAGTAAGATCTCCGTTGTACCATCTGAAGCCGAAACTTTAGGCATAATGTTCTTGTCTTCAGATTTCTTTGGGGCTTTTCGTTCTTCCTCATAGTTCTTCTTAATCGCTGGAGTCATGTCTTCAAAATTTCTCTCAATACTGGGAAGACTTGGTCTGACGCAAGGTTTGTACACAAACTCCTCTTTTTTCTTGCATTCTTCCTTTTTCTCCTTTTTACTCTCAATGACTGAACCCTTTTCACTCGCCATTGCGACCTTCTCATAAAAATTCATCTCCTTTTTTTCTTTCGTTGTTTTTGGCTTTTCGATCAACATTTCTAGCAATGGCGTGTCTTTTGGAGAAATTTTCCTTTTAATGTCACCCGGTAGAGCTTTCTCGTCAATAAGCTTGGTCTGTTTATTTTTCGCCTTTTCCTCCTTGCGCGGTCTTACTCGCTCTACACTTGCATCATCACCTTTACTTTCATCGGATTCATCATCAGACTCAAAGATATTTAAACCCGCACACTGTTCGTCGAGTAAAACTTTAATTGGTGGTGGTTTAAGTGGCACGCCCACAGATCGAGCCCATTCCAATTGCCTTTCTTTCTCTTCATTCTTTTTACGCCATTTATCTATAGTTGCAGCGTGAAAGGAGGGGAGTGACATGTCAGTTCCTTCAAAAACAATTCTCTTTAATTGACATTTCACAAACTTAACAGGCCAGAAACGGATTTACAAGTATACGCTATAAAAGACAGAAAATATTTGGCTTGCAATGCACAGTTTAACGTTTTGGGTCGAAATCTCGATTGGTTGGCTCGCTTGGCGCACAGGCTTTAGGTTTATCGTGAATTCGAAAACCGTAATAATGGACGTCTCTCACTTGGTCACCTACTGTATCCATATCACTCATATCACAATTGCTTTGAGCCTGGAGCGCCTCATCGGCAGCATTTTTGCCTGTACACAGAAATGTAGGCCCATCATTTCAAAAATTAACATTTTAACAATTTTTAAAATTTCATTTTATATGGCAGTTATTATCAAAATTACCCCCAATGAAATCAATAAGTGAAAAAAAAATCACCTTGATGTACTTTTGAAATAATAAAAAAAAACTATTTGCCTTGAAGATCATTAAAGAAGTGATTTCTTTTTCACTGTTATGAATGGGACACGCTGCAATTACAACTTCCTTAATTTAAACTGTGCATCAAGCTGATTTTTTTTTCTGCAAAATAACACTCTACCAATTACCAATTGTAAAGTGTTAAAATATTCCTACATGCAACATGAATTCTTACCAGCTTCTTGGACTTTTTGGTAGGTCACTAGTGCATAGTACTTCCCAATTTTGTAGAGATCGTCAGATATTAGAACTGCCTGCTTGGGATAACAGACCGATGCCGCAGCTGCCATGCCCGTGCTGGCATAGAATACTTTCCTTATAACCCCACCTAACAAACAAAAAAGTTTAATGTATTTTTCTAAAAGGGAAATGTATAGCAAATCAAACCTCTACGAGCCATCATCAAGCCCATTAATCCACCCGTAGAAATTGCAGCAGCTCGACTCAGGTAGTTCTCTTCACGGGACAGATGCTCGTAAGCATCTACAATAATTTCATTATTTCGTTATTCAGAAATCCGTTTATTTCTTAACAAATTTTAAAGATTTACTTCGAATTCGTGTGATTCCGTAATCAATACTTTGAAGGAGTTTATCTTTATTTTCTTCGATTTTCAAATTGTCCACACTACTCATAACGGATTGCCTCACTTTCGTGATGCTCTGCTGAAGTTGTGACGGATCCTCTGGTGCACAAACCTGTATACATTCGGTGCATATATCCTCGGACTCTTGTCCACCATAAATTGGTAGCTAGAGAAAATTTAGAATACATTTATATTTAGAATACATTAAAACAAAGTCGGGGGTGAATTCCTTACGTCTTGTGGACTCATGTACATTTCAGAAACTGGTTTTGTTTCATAACCAACTTGACAATGTTGCGAATCGTCGCAATGATCATTTTCTAAATGAATTTGTTTATCATCCTTGCATCCTGTACAACCTTCGTCAGCTTGAACAGAAAAAGAACAGGGGATAGCTATGGCTGTTCCTCCGGGAATTAGTACTCGTGCTATTAACTGAAAATGTTCAAAACAAATGCATTTTAAATTAAATTTTATCGAAAGCATTAATGTATTGGAATCAACAAATAAATTAAAGATTTCTCTTCAAAGCCGGTATCGCTATAATCTGTTTTCAATATTTATATTTTTTTTTAAAGTTAAAATATTTCGAGAAATGTATAGTTTAATTTTTATAAATGTTTGGAGGGTTTTTTAATGTTTCGGTATCTATTTGTAGGCTATTTTTCAGGACGGAGCCTGTACATACCTTCTGAACAGCCATATTTAGAACAGAAAGGAAGGAACGTGGAGCGAGCCTCTTTACCAATGATAACGGAAAAAAGTTTTAATGTGAGTACATAACTTTCCAATTATATTAAGAATCTGAAATGCAAAAGAGAGCTGTATAATTGAAATGTAATTATTATTTTTATCGATTGATGTTTTGTACTTTTGCAATGCGACTATCCCAATTGAATTGTGGAATTTTTTCGAACAGTTTGGCTTGGTTTGTTACGATTGCATCATCGACTTCCGCTTAGAATGCTAACAATTACGCCAATAGATGTCGCATTGTTAAAAATATTAGAATTTTAAGTTTATTCATACATAGTAATCCAAATTGACAATCATTTCTTAACTAGAATTTTTAAAATAATTTTATTTCACATTTATTAAAAATCACATGTAGGCAAGATAATTTTGATTTTTAGTAGTTTGAAAATACAACTCATTTTGTTGAATTAGTGCATCAGATATTTTTGGCTTAACAGCTAGAAGCGCCTGAGTGAAATGAGCCGCTTTCACAACGCCTTTTACAACACCATTTTCCCTCAAAGCTATCCGAGCAGCGTTGTGACATAACTGTACAATCTTTAAAAACATTTGAAAAAAGGAAAATTAATAAACTTTTAATCAATACAAATATTACAAATTACCTCAGCGCCTGAAAATGTGTCCGTTTTTGAAGTCAAATCTTCAATATTTATGTCATCGGCAATTGGCATCTTTCTGAAGGTGATTTTAAATATCTGTTGACGAATTTGCGCATCAGGTAATGGAACGTAAATCCTCGTTCCCAGTCGCGATGCACTAAGAAATGCCTGTCGGGGTATAGAAATTATTTTAAGTTTATGACAAAAATAATAATTTTTACATCATCGATTAAGTCCGGGCGATTTGTTGCTGCCAAGACAGCAACGTTATCAGATGGTTTAGTTTTATCAAATTCAATCGCCAACTGGCTTCGAATCTTCATCGAAGCAGTATCAATGTCTACATTCCTAGAAATTTTAAAAATGTATTAATTTCATTAGCATTATACGGCTAAAATCTTACTTACACGTTTTTCATTGCCAAACCATCAAATTCATCAAAGAAAATAATTGATGGAGCAGTTAATCTTGCTCTTGCAAACAAATTGTTAATGGCGTGTTCTGAATCGCCAAAATATTTGCTGATCAATTCTGAACTCTGGAAAAAAAATCGAATAATAATTAAATAAAAAATTAACTTTTGTTTTTTGAAAAAGTGAATACCTTCACAGCTATGAAATTAAGACCAGTTTCTGTAGCTAATGCTTTAGCAATTAATGTTTTTGAGCATCCTGGCGGACCATACAATAATGCATTGCGATTTAACACATGTAAATTTTTAAACAAGTGAGGTTTTTGTATGGGCCACATTATGATTTGCTCTAGTGACATTTTCGTTTCTTCCTTAATTGCAATATCTTTCCAGAAAACCTAAAGTGAAACACAAAATTTAAATATTTGCAATTGCAAAAAGTATCAGAAGGTTTACTTCTGGAACTTTCAGCTCTAAACCCCGCATTCCACTGGGAGATGTTTTTTTGAGAGCAAATTGAATATCGTCAAGAGTAAGAGGCCGACTCTCAGATCCATCTGATGTGCAGTTAATTGCATGCAGTTTTGCTTTAATAATACACCAAATTTATTTAATTAATTCTTATAACACTTAATTTTGTTTACCCTTTGAACACATTATTTCCAAATCTGAAGCTACAAATGCATGGGTTTCACTTGCGACTGAACGAACATCTTTTTCAGATAGACTGTGCTGAATATCTTTGAGCATTTCATTCACGATCTAAGTACAAATAATTATACGTTACATTTGAACGATCGGAGATTTTTTAATCTCCTACTTACATCCTCGCGTTCATCTTCGTTTGGTGCATTAAATTTTATTTCTTCATCAAATCTCCCTTGTCTTCGAAAATCAGGATCAAGTTCCTCAATCTTACTCGTTTCGGCAAGAACAATTACAGTTTCTTTGCTCATCTTTAAAACAAAATAATTATAGCATATCAAATAAACTAGAGCTTTTAAATAAATACCTACATACAGTTCATCCAAAAGTGTAAGCAAACACTGCTTCACAGTATTCAATTCCAAGTCATTTAATAATTTGTGCTGTTTAGAACTGAATAAGTCAAACTTATCCAAGAATATGATACTGGGTGAACTGTAAACAAAAGTAATTTTGAAATATTTTAATAATTTTATCCAATTCTAAAGCGAATTTACTTTTGTTTAGCTTTATCAAACAATTCTTTTAAGTAATTGCAAGCCTGTCCCGGTCTGTTAAAAAAAGTTTTAAAAAAGTTTTTAAATGAACTTTTTTGAAAAAGGAATAGTAAAAATGCTTTACTTGCTGAAAATTGTACTTGGATGTACAGAAATAAGAAAATAATCTGATGCAGCTGCTATAAAACGAACTAGTGTTGTCTTTCCAGTTCCTGATGGACCATGCAAAATAATTCCAGTTGTGTGAATGGAATTAATATGTGAATTCTTTTTAATATTGAGCAAATGCTCGAGTTTTTTCTTTTGATTTTTCAGTCCTCCAATTGATGACTGAATTTCAGGATCAATATCTTTAGGTCTAATTAAATTTTCAGTGTCAGGAATAATAACTTCTGTTTCATCAGTTATAAAGTAGAAGTTGGGTAAACTGTCATCGCTATTGATGAAATCAGTGGGCACAGAAGTTTTACATTGTGAATCAAATTCGTAAGTTGAATTCAATTCTGGTGAGTCCCGGATGCTCAAATCTCGCAAACTTTCACTTAATTGAGAGACATTAAAGCTTTGTGTCTTATTTATGGTTACATTTTCAAAATCTGCAGAGTCGAGTACGAAAGATAAATCCGTTTGTAAAACCTTTTGGATTATTTTCACTACTAGAAATTCATAATCGTTTGACATATGCCTAATTATCACTTTACTTCCTTCGTACAAATATTTTTTATCTGCAATAGATCATTCTTATTAGCAATCTCTTTAATATATTTTAAAAATAGTCTTTACCAATTTGAAGCCGCAGTTTTGATTTAAGTACCGGGAGCTCATCAATTGCATGAACATTTCTATAATTTAAAATTTAAAAATTAAATTAAATTCGAAAAATTTGAAACAAAAATTTTAAAACGCTTACAGAACTTTCAAATAAATTGTATCTGCGTATAATTTGGGAGCTTCATATGGCTCTAACATAATCCATTCTTTTTCCCGTAAGCAAAAAGAATTATAAATATCTGGATGTAGTAAAATGTTGCCAATTCTGACAGAATCTGAGGGCCAAACAGAAGCAATCGTCTGGTGGTTAGAGGAATTGCTAATAACAACTTCGTCAGCTACCGTTAAGTTTAATCGCTGCATTACTATTGGATGTAATAGTATTGTTGTTCGCGGAAAATGTTTCAATTCATTAAATACTAAAAGTAAACAAAACAAAATTACAGTCATGAAAATTTAAATATTTGCAATTCGTGCTACATACTTTCAGAAGGACTGTCATTTACAAAAGTAAAAAATCTTTGACCTATAAAAAATCCCTGTGTTGAAGAAGAAATTAGAAGTTCATCTAACATTCTTGTCTTCATTTTAGAAAAATGCAGTCCCCAGTGCACTTCATGGTCATCGAAATACCTAGAGTTCATCACACAACCACACTTTTCACATTGTTGCCATTCGAACTTCTTCGCTCCAGAAGAGATGTTTTTGGATTGTTTTTTTGGTTTTCCCATAACTTCACAATCTCCGATTTAAATGTCATCAAACAGCCCACGAGGTAATCGTCTATGGATTAATCTTGCCAGTATAGGAGACAGGAGTGGTTCTATCTCTAGAATTCGGAGGTTCTTTTTTTACAATCGGATTGGTTGCTGCATAATAGTCGGTGATCGACTTCATTTGCCAAGTGAGTAAGCGCGACTACGACTAAGGAAAGGAAACACGTGCATTACACCTTTACGATTAATTTACATTAATGAGTTTATAAATGGGTTTAACTAAGCAATACCTACGATTTGCTCGAGGTCCTGTATTTGGTTTAATTGGTACGAGTTCGTCGATAATTCACATTCCATTAAATGGTGTTACTAATCGTTACATCGCTGTAAGTGCTTGCGAAGATATCATAATTTGGGACTTACAGAGAAATGAAAAGGTATTGATTTAAAAAAAAATAAGTTGCAAAGACATAACTAACATCTAAATTAAATTTCTGATTACAGATACGGGCTCTGATTGGTGATAAAAGTGCAGTGACTACTGCAGCTTGCAGTCCAAATTTTGATTTTATTGCTGCTGGTTATGCGGATGGTAATATTCGCGTCTTTAATTTAGAAAGTCAAGAATACACTGTTTTAAGTGGGCATAAATCAGCTGTTACTACTATTGACTACAATGAGAATGGATCTCGGATTGTCAGCGGTTCTAACGTATGATTAAAAGTTGAATTCTTAAAGCCGTACGATAATCTTTATTTTTTAATTAATTTTTGAAGGACACTGAAATTGCTGTTTGGGATATGATCGATGAACGAGGAATTGTTCGTTTTAAAGGTCATAAAGACCCAATTACTCGATGCAGATTTATGAAGACGCGGCAAAATGTGATAATTTCAAGTTCGAAAGATAGCATGATCAAATTTTGGGATTTGGACATCAATCATTGCTTTTTTACACTGACTGGTCATCGAAATGAAGTTTGGGATTTCATTCTGATAAAAAATGATACATTACTTGTAACTGGAACTAACGACAAAGAATTGAATGTGTGGAATATCGAATTCAAAGACTCGCCGGTTAGTGCTGAAGTAATATCTTTTACTGAAATTATTTATAAATTAATATTGTATTTCTTTTTTAGCTAATTAAAACAGAAACATCGACCGAAGATGGCGAAGATAATGTATGCAACAAAAATTTATATAAATTAAAATTAATTTCTTAAGTTAGATTTAATTAAACAAATTTTCTTTAATAGGACACATTATTGTGCAGATTGTGCGGCACACTTTTTAGGCACGCAAATGGTCGTGTGGTGTCAATAGACACAGACGAAACTGAACGATTTCTTGCCTGCCATGGACCTGGTCCTTTATTAGACATATTTAAAATAAATTCAGAGGATGAAATAACAAACACTCTTAAAAGAAGACAGAAAAAGGAGAGAAAAAAGCTATTGAAGTAAATTTTACTTTTTATTAGTGTTAGTTTTGAATTTATGGAACTCTTTTTAATCATACGACACAGAAAAACAGAAGATTCAACATCTGCAGTTGAAGTAACATCGACCCTTAACGATTTTATAGCAAAGTTAACTTGTATAAAAGGATCTGGTAAAATCAAAGCTTTTGATATAACAGCCGAAAAGAACGATATTAAGGTTAATATGATTCTAATTACTTTTTTTTACATAAATTAATTACATAAATTAATTTGATAATTTTATATCCCCTGCAGATTTATTTCTTGCTTCATAACAATTCAATTGAAACATTTAAACTTGATTCTCAAGAAAATAATTCATCATCCGTTGCACTTGAAAATTTGTGGCGACATGGCCATCGAAACACTGTTCGATCACTCAGTTTCAGCTCTGATAATATAGCGATTCTATCAGGCAGTAGTGAAGCGATTAAAGTTTGGAATAGATCAAGTCAAAATTGTATTCGAACGATGGATTGTGCTTTGGTTACTTGTTTGAGTTTTGTACCTGGAGATAGGCATTGCATAGTGGGAACTAAAGTATGAATTTTACTGATTGTTGTTATTTTATTCTAAATGAAAAACAATTCTTTCTTTAGACCGGAAAGTTGCAATTATTTGACATTGCATCTGCTGACCTTGTGCAGAGTGAAGATGCACACAATGGAACAATTTGGAGTATGTGTTTAACTTGTGATCAAAGAGGTTTTGTGACTGGAAGTGCAGATAAAGAAGTGAAGTTTTGGGAATTTGTGCTCCTTAATGACGAATCGTCTACAAGGTACTTAAAGACATGATTAATATCGTATTACGATATCCGAAATATTAAAATATTTTATTTATCAGTGGAAAGTTGAGCTTTCAACATACTCGAACGTTACAAACGCCAGACGACGTTTTATCTGTCAAATTCAGGTTAGTATTTCTAGCGTTTCAAATTTTGTAGACAGTCACTGAAATTTTCAATTTTCATTTTTACAGTCCTGATAACACTTTATTAGCAGTCGCCTTACTTGATCGGACCATTAAAGTATTTTTTGTTGACACATTAAAGGTAATCAAATTTTTGGATTTATTAATTGTTTAATAACTAGAATTAATTGTGTTTATAGATGTTTTTGTCACTGTATGGTCATTCCCTTCCGGTTTTGTGCATGGATATTTCATCCGATGGTACTATATTAGTGTCTGGTTCAGCGGATCGAAATATAAAAATTTGGGGCATGGATTACGGCGATTGTCATAAATCTTTGTTTGCGCATGATGATAGGTTTGTTGTGATATTGTGATGAATTCTACCTGGTTTTTAACTAAAATTTATTTTTAGTGTAACTTGTGTTCAGTTTATTCCAAAAACTCACATGTTTTTTTCCTGTGGAAATGATAAAATGATCAACCAGTGGGATGCAGATTCATTTCAAAAAATTATTAAGTTGCAAGTAAGGTTTTATTAAAAATGTAAGAGACTGTAGAGACTGATTTTCTTCTTTATTGTAGGGTCATCAAGGAAAAGTTTCTAGTTTAGCTGTAAGCCCAAATGGGAAGATTTTAGTTACTTCTTCAGATGACAAATCAATTAGGTTGTGGGAGCGAACAGACGAACCACTTGTTTTGGAAGAGGAACGAGAAAGAGTATGTCCGAATAAGAATTTTAGAAAACTCTGATTTAAATAATTATTTTAGGAACGTGAAGAAGAAGATGAAAAACAATTAAATATTGGAGAAAACAATACAGTAGTAAGTTGTTTTCAAGTCAAACTGCTATTTATTAAGATATTAAATTAAAATGTTGTTTTGACAGCTTGTTGGGGTAAATAATGAAGAAGCTAAATTAGCTGCTCGGCATACAACTGAGACTGTGAAAGCTGTAAGTTAAATTACTTTGAAATTCTGTAAAATTCTAATTCAAATTACTTTAATTTATTTTCTGTTCACAGATTGAAAGACTTATGGAGGCGCTTGATATATATGATGAAGAAAAAGAAAAGTTTTCCGATTATGAACGTCGAAATGCTGTTAAAAAAAATTTACCGAAGCCAAAATTCCATCCTTTAATGGAGGCATTGAATACATCAACGCCTTTAGAATTCATGTTGACAACGTTAAAAAAAATTAAATCCAGGTTAAGCAATACAATCACATATGGAAATTAGTAATAAAGAGTTTTTTAAAATTTTAATTATATAGCGAACTGGATGAAGCAATTTTATCCCTAAATTTTGACTACATGCGGCGATTAATTGAAGTTCTGTCGGATTTACTATATGATAATTGTGAAGTGGAATTAATTTGCAAGTGTTTATTTATTTTAATAAGGTTCGTGTTTTAGAAAATTGGTGAAAATTTAATTCAGTTATTAATTAAGTGATTTATTTTAGGGTTCACTATCATCAAATTATGAGCAGCGAAATATTACTGCCAGTGATCGACAAACTTAAGGAAACTGCATGTGAAAAGTTATCTTCACTAAAGGTACCGTAATTCTTTTTTTTGTTAATATTGGTAATTTGATTTAATTGAGCATTTTTGTTTCTTTAAAAATTTACTAGGATTTAGTTAGCTTAAACCTGTCGGCGATGAGGTTATTTAAACAAAAATTAGAGGCAAGTCAAGACGTATTATCATTTCAAGATACAAGTTTGCAAGTAGCCGCAAAAAGGAAACGTAAACAGAATAGAGAAAAAACTATCAAGAGAGCTATTCTGACATTGTAATTTTAATTTTAAAGAAATAAATCAAAATACTAAAAGTATAAGCATTTGTTGATTATTTTTATTTTTATTTTTTATAAAAATTATTATAAAAATTTATTATAAAAAAGTGCAAATCTAACTCCTCAAGCTTTTCGGCGACTGACGTTTAGCTTGATAGACATGGAGTATTGAAATTCGCGCGCATGCGCAATCGAACTGATGAAGACTTCGCTTTTAAAATTTCGTTTTTAGAGTGGGAGTCGAATCTCGTTTTCGTTAAAATTTAAATATTCCATACCTGCTGCCATCTACGAACATACCTAATAATCTAGTTTTTTTAAAAATGGTGGGCGAAGTCTGGTCATGTTTATTCTCATGAAAAAATCGCGGTTATGCCGACAAGGTTGAGGTGTTAAATCATAACAAATACATCCGGCTTTGTCAATACGTCTGTTTATTGCAAGTATGTTGGTAAGTTTACCTTTACTTAGCAAATATAGTTTCATATAAGTACGTTTAGAAAAACTCGATTTCAATCTAAATTGCGTTGAAAAATCACGTTGCATTGACCAACTTAACTTAACTTTAAAAAAAAATTAATTTAAAACTACGTTTTAATTTTGTTTTTAATTTAATTTTAGAAATATGTTGTGCATAAAAACAATCATGTTATAAATGAGATCGAGCGTCTCAGTAATCCTTAGCAACCCGCCGTTGGACACCACTATGAGTTATCCTGATTACAATCAATCGGCTGAAGATCATCAGTGCCTCCTTGTTATTGTAAAGCACATAGGTAAACTCCAACAATAATAAATACTAGTATGAATTGTCTAAACCAATTTTTTTTTCTTTATCAGGCAATCAATTAAAGCAAAAAACATTTAACCAATTATACGAAAGGATCAGTCGATTGCAGTATGTTCGTGTAAATCAGGATAATACTCAGGGAAGTGGAAGTCGAGGTATTTGGGTTTGCTACAAGAGAAGTTATCCAGTTGAAAACAACGAATGGGGGGATTTTCAAGCGCACAGAAAAGTTTTAGGATTCATAAGTATCGGTAAATTAGTTGATAAATGAAAAGAAATAAACAGTTTTTCTATTGTCCTTATTTATTTATAGGAAAATGTAATAATCAAGCTGAATTGGATTCACTCTGTCGAACTCATGAGGCAGCCAAAGAAAAATACAGTTCAACTATAATTGATTCGCGATGCATAGTGTTGGGTTATTCTCAGGACATGGAATCACCTAGTGGTGATTCCTCCGTCTCGGTTGAAGACTCGACAAATACTAACTCCGAATCACCTACTGATCAAACAAACTTTAGAACCGAAAACAACGATAATTGTTCAGGTGAACCCGCAGACCTCGATTCTGGGATATTTTCCTCCGTGCCAATCGATAATTCAGAAGTTGATGGAAGTTGTGTTTCTAAAAACGAAAATTTACATAATGGGTTGAGCGCAGTAGTTCAAGACATTATGGATCCTGCAAGCGGCGATCCGATTCGGCCTGACACTGAATTGAAAAAACGAGGTCATTTTCGCAATATTTCCTTACCAACGTCTCCGATTCGGGCATTTGTTGCTGGAAGCGGTATTCAAAAAAATGAAAGTTTAAACTTCAGTTTGCCACCGAGTCCTAC
>JAQIXT010000216.1:0-51891 GCA_034700445.1 Stenotaenia linearis
GGAATTTTGGAAGATTTTTCCGAAAGATTTTCGCCCGCCATTCGCGGTGTGGTCGAATTCGCTAAAAGAATCCCAGGATTCAGTCTTTTATCTCAAGACGATCAAGTCACACTCCTAAAGGTAAATTTTTTTTAAATTAAAAATAAACGAAAAACAGAAAAATTAATTTTTTTTTAAAAATCAATTTCCAGGCCGGAGTGTTCGAAGTCCTCTTAGTGCGACTAGCGTGCATGTTCAACGCGCAAAACAACACGATGCTCTGCTTGAACGGACAAGTGTTAAAACGCGAGAGTTTACACAGCACGAGCAACGCGAGATTCCTCATGGACTCGATGTTCGACTTCGCCGAGAGACTCAACCAGCTGCGTCTGAGCGACAACGATTTGGGCCTCTTCTGCGCCGTCGTTATAATAGCAGCAGGTAAAACTTGACCCCTTTAACACGAGCTTGAGGGCATTGGAGAACAAACAGTTGTAAAAAGCTGTATCGATTCTCTCCCTTTCGCTTGGAAATTTTACACACATAAACCTTGACCTGGAGACGAGACGAGTGAGTTCTCTGAAGATTTTTTTACTATCTCGACAAGGTCGTCTCGGTTTAGTCGCCATTTTGATATGGCCGTGACCCAGATTTTGACCTGCGGCATTGTATACGAGAAAAAGATATTCGAAAAAATTTATTCGTTTTTTTTTTTTTATTTTATTGGTTTTGGTTTATGTCGTGTTATGTAATGTTAGTTATAATAGTAATAAATAGTAATGATTTTTTTTTTTTTTTTTAAGATCGACCGGGGTTGCGCAACGTTGAGTTGGTTGAGAAGATGCAGTGCAAGCTGATGCAAGCGTTGCAGACAGCCGTATCGAAATCTCACGCCGATTTGCCCAATATGTTCCAAGAGTTGATCAAGAAGATCCCCGACCTCCGGACCCTGAACACGCTGCACTCCGAGAAGCTCCTCGCGTTCAAGATGGAGCCCAGACACCCGGACGCGGCCGCCGTTTCGGCGCTCAGCGTTTCCGCGTTGAACAATTACATGGCGACGCCCGGGTGGGGGATGGACAGTTGTAATCAAGTCGCCCAGCAACGAGCAACGCCGAGCGACGACTCGAAGAGCAGTTGGAGCGACAGGGAACTGATGGCCAGGTCGCCCGGTCAGCGAAGCTCGGCCGGCAGCGAATGGAGTTTGGCCGAGTCGAAGGAGATGGAGTGCGACGCGACGACCCCGACGTTCGGTGTCGGGGAGAAGTCGCCAGTCGGCAGCAAGAACGGCGACTGCGAGAGCGTGTGCTCGAACGAAGTGGCGCTCATCACGGAACTGCCCAACTCGGTGGTCAAGAAGCGAAACCACGCCGAGAGCTCGGAAGGGTGCACCAGTTCCGGCGACGAGGGGTCCGTCTCGGACGGACAGCTGGGACGACGATGTCCGTTCAAGATGCGCAAACTGGAGAGTCCGTGCGACTCCGGCATCGAGAGCGGCAAGGAAGCGGGGTCCACGAACGGCACGCACAGTGCGGGCACTTCTCTGTGCGGAAGTCCGCGATCGGTGGTCGAGGAGAAGGTGAAGGAAGTCGAGGAGTCCACCATCGACGACATGCCCGTGCTGAAGAGGGCCCTCCAGGCGCCCCCGTTGGTCAACACGAATTTACTGATGGACGAGGCGTACAAACCGCACAAGAAGTTCAGGGCGCTCCGAAAGGAACCGTCGGAAATTCAACCTCCTAGTCCGGAAATGCGACAACAACACAACGGGTCGACGGGATCGTTGGCCAGCTCGCACTCGATGCTCGTCAGGACGCTGGAGCAAGGGCCCCGGTTGACGGAGCAGCAGATAAAACACACGGACATCATTCACAACTACATCATGGGCGGCGCGGAGAACGGAAACCGGTCTCCGGAAGCGAACAGACTCTCGCAGAGCCCGCACCATTCTGTCCACCAACAACAACAGCATTCCCAGTCGTACATGAGTCAGAACGCGAACGGACACTCGAAAGGAGTCGTGGTGTGCCCACCAAACTTCTACATTCCCCAGAGCCAGTCGCCGAACTACGCCTGGCCGTTCGTCCCCTCGGCTCAGGGCACCCAGGTGCGACCGGCGGCGACGTACGTGCCGAACGTGCAGTCGATGAACGGACAGTCCGCCCGCCTCATGCAGCAGCCGCTGCCGGCCGTCGTCTCGCTCAGCCCGCAGCCGGCCGGAGCAGCGTCGCCGCAGCTGCCGCGCATGTACTACGACCCGAGGAGCACGACGCCAACGTCGACAGCCGTGTCCCCGTCGGCGCCCGTCGTCTCGGCGTACCTGAACTTTTCCGGCGCCAAGTGCGTCGCGCCGAAATCGACGTCGCCGTTGGCCGGACAAATGGTCGAGCTGCAGATGGGGGTCGGTGAAAACCAACCGTTGAATTTGTCGAAAAAAGTCCTCTCACATTTACACCACAAAGTGAAATTAGAGAGTACATAAGATAAAAGTTTTTTTGTGCTTTATTATTATATTATTATTATTATTAATGTAATTATTTGTGTTTTAGATCGAGTGAGATTTTTTTTTTTTTATGTACAAAGTTAGTTTTTGATTTTTTTTTGTTTTTAAAGATTATTTCATTTTAAATGAAACGTTACCCACCGTATGAGCGTGTATATATATATCTCATGTGTTTTAATGTTTTCTTTCATTTTAATTTATATTTAAGAGGCAAATGTAGCGAAAATGCCAAAGACTTGATCTATTTTGATTGCCTTTGAACTGTGCACTTATAAGAGGCATTGAACAACGAACTGCTTTATTGTTATTATAAATAATATTTAAAAATGTGGGATTTCCATGTTTGTATCGGTTTTCTTTACACGAAGAAAAGTGGAAATGAAAAAATGAATGTCGTAATTTAGAACGAGCACTCAATAATGTCCTTTCATAGTGCGTCTACTATTTTAACTTTTTAAATTTTAAGATTTTTTAAATATTCTTTTATAAATTATGAAATTTTTCCATTTATTATTCCCAGTTGTGGTGTTTTTTTTTTAAAAATTGTGTGGGAATTTGGATCTTTTTTGTATTTTTCCGATGAAAATCAGATTTTATTTTAATTTTAAATTAAAAAATTTTAAATTTCCGTACAGCTGGACTGAGAATTTTTTTTTTATTTCATATTTTAAGTTAAAATTTTTTTTAAAAGAAAATTTTTGTTCTAAACCACAATTTGTCACTTTTTGCTAAGATTTCGTCACCGGAAAATAAATTGGCAGAGATTGTCGCTTGTAATTATGTATAAAAAATGAAATTTATTCCTATGGCTGCAACTTGTCACATTTTCGTGTGTATTCCTCGTTACATTACATATTAATCGCAACAAATGATCTTAAATATTTTTATTTAACTTGAAAACAAATTTTAGGATACAATTCTCCCAAGCTTATCAACACAGTTTAATTTTTTTTTACAAATCACAAACTATTTAATTATTCAGTACAAAAATTTCTTTCCTGTTTATCGAATTATTTATGTAAATAATGATTTGTGAGCAAGTCAGTTGGGATTGGAAGTTTTGTGTTATTTTCGGAAAATGTTTTGGTGTGGCTACTACAGTATTTTTTTTTAATGTAAATAGAATGATTTACTATTTCTGATGGTAGATTTGTCTTTTGTTTGTGCCTGGCAATGTTTTTTTTGTTTTGGGCGAGAATTTTGTCTTATGATTTCATTACAAACTGTCCTAATGGGAGTCTAGAGTGTATTCAAGATCAAATAAAATATAAAGTGACTGTCAAACCGTAATTTATTCGTTTATTTATTTTTATAATCGAGTTTACATCGAAATATGACGCAAAACGTGCGTAAAGAGCGTTAAAAATTTAAAATTTGATGGCCGCCATTAATTATTTTAATTATATTAATTATCAATAGATGGCGCTGGGATAAAGCGCTGCGATTCCCATAATTCCTGGTTGCCACATCGGCATATCTTTTTACACGAAGTGTGGCTTTGGTGTTTTGATTTTCGCGAATAACTTTTTGTCATAAAAGTACACCCGCACGATGGGTGGGTCTCAAAGCGCACCTGTACCTGGAGGAGGCAGCGAGGGATATCACGTCTTACGGGTAATTAAGGGTTACGAAATATTAACCGATATGTCAACCATAAGCCTAAATTTAGACATTTGATTTTTCTATTTTTCATTCCATACTTAAACGTATTCGTAAATTCTATTGAAAATAAACAGTGGAAGAAAAATTACATTTAAAATCAAAATGATTTCCAATTGTGTTTTTAATGCTCACTTATTAACATCTGTTTGAGATGAACTCGATCGAGTTTTTTATTACTTTTTTTCGATTTAATTTTCCATTCAGGTTCAAGAGAATTCCCCAGGACACAAAGCAGGATTAGAAGCATTTTTTGATTTCATAGTAGCTATTGGAAATTCAAGATTAGTGAGTATGAGTGAAATAAATGAAATAAATCGAAAAAATCGAGAAAAAAAATTTAATTTCGTTCGTTTTAGGACCAAGATAACGACACGCTTAAAGATATCCTCCGAGCTAACGTTGAAAAAACCATAAGCATGACTATTTATAGCAGTAAAACACAGAACGTGCGCGAAATAAGCATCACACCGAGTACCATGTGGGGCGGACAGGGTCTTTTAGGTGTTAGCATTCGTTTTTGCTCGTTCGAAGGAGCGAATGAAAATATTTGGCATGTTTTGGTAATTTTTTTTCAAAAATTTTTTCAAAAATTTATTTATTTGATTATTTATCGTTTTTTCTATGAATTAGGATATACAACCTCGATCTCCGGCTGAAATTGCGGGTTTAAGAGCTTATAATGACTACATAATAGGAGCGGATTCAGTTCTTCACGAATCGGAGGATCTTTTTACGCTAATCGAAGCACACGAGGCTCGTGGGCTTAAATTATACGTGTATAATACGGAAAGTGATTCGTGTCGCGAAGTAACTATCACTCCAAATTCGGCTTGGGGTGGGCAGGGGAGGTTAGTGAGGAAATTTGATGAATTTGTTCGAATTATTTACGTTTTTTGATTTTTCTAGTCTGGGTTGCGGGATCGGGTATGGGTACTTACATAGGATACCCACGCGTGCTGCGATGACTAAACAGACACTTATAAATCAAAATGTTCAAAATCAAGGACAACCTTTAGTCACAAACGATGGATTCTCGTCCGTAAGTTAAATTTGAATTGAAATTTATTGAGTTTTTGTTGATTTTGATCAATTTTGATCGATTTTAGGTCGTTTTAACGTCGGTTCCGACCAATCCGGATGCAAGTCAGTCTATTTTGCAAGGATCGCCGCCATCACCATTCAATGCAGGTTAATTTAATTTAAAAAAAAAAATTTCAATCGAATTAAACTTTTATTTTTCAGGTGTTCCAACAATTCCAGTAGTTCTCAACCAAGAAGCACAACCACTTATTGGTGAAGATATCGCTGCGAGCATGAATAGCTCATCAATACCGCATATGACATCGAGTAATTTAATTTTTCACATTTTTTTCCATTTTTTTGGTCATTTTTCACATATTTATCCATTTTTTAAATTTTCTAGTGCCTTATAGTACATTCACATGTGCACCAACAATTAACGAAAGCGGAAACGTACCGATCGGCGTTGTCCCGAACGTCGCAGTGACCGGAGTTCCATTCACGACTCCAATTGCCTTACCAGGAATGCCTCCCATCACTGTAAGCGCCACTTTACCCAAACTGGACTCGACAGACTTGACGCATCTGGTGCAAACATCACCGCCCGGTAAGAACAAAACAAAACAAACTACACTTCAATCTTCGTTTATTTATTTTTACATTTAACAACAGTTTGTATTTATTTATTCACCAATCCGTTCTTTTTTTACCTTTCAGAAGGTCAGGATGTGAGTAGACCGCAATATTCAATGCCTGCACCTGAACACATTTAAAAATTATTTTGCTCGAAGACATTTTTTTCAATAATTTAATTAAACGGCAGCCATTAATTGTTTGGTTTTTCAGTTTTTAATATTTGACTTTGACTAACAGAAAATTATTTTTGGATTTAAAGACAATAAATAACACGGCTTTAACGTAGAAGAATACATGCGCTAATTGTTGCGCAGAAGACCAAATTTGTATTCTTCTCCCAAGTAGCGAAAAGTGGTCGAAATGACGTCGATTTTCGGTTTAATAATTTTGGTTGAAAATTGTCAATTTGATATCATAAAACAACGTTAAAAATTCAACATGAATTATCGTTGATTCAACGTTAATTTTATCAAAATAACAATGGACGACGTCGAAAAAACGTTGAAATAACGTTGGTTTAATAATTTTGTTTGAAAATTAACGTCGAATTAACGTTTTTTCAACTTCGTACAACAAAATTAAAAATTCAACGTTGAATTATTGTTGATTTAACATTGATTTTTTCCAAAAACGATGAAAAACGTCGAAATAACGTTGAAACAACGTTTTTTAACCCTTTTTCAACTGATTTTGGGCAACCACTAATCAGTGCATTGCTTCTTTTTGCTTATTTGTCACTGTTTTTCTCATTAACTTTCTTACCTTTCTTTTTGTGTGTCCATCAGGTGTCTGTCCGCTAAGTATTAGCTGGGTCGCCAATCCTTCACCTTTACCGACTATCGTTGGGCTAAATTCTGTTCCTTCTACGCTCGCTTCTTCTTAAATAGTTTAACTGAACAAGATCTGGAAAATTCTTTTTATTTTACAACAATTGAATCGCAATAAGTTTTTCATTTAAATCATGAATTTTTAAACCGTTGAAAACTTGTATAAGAAATTTGATTTCTTTATTTGTTTTTCTTTTATATATTGCTTGTAAGATTGAAATCACAGGTGGTTAATAAAAAGTTTATTATTAAAGGTCGTAATAAATTTTATTTATTAATTTTTGTTGATGCGGAGTGATGTCGATGCGTGATGGCTGTTTATTTCATTAGCAGATGGCGCAGGTTGTACGTTAGAACGTCATTTCGCTCGTTATATCAATTAGAGAAAGGAATACCCACTTTATGAATAATGCATCGTCAAATGTAACGTGTGATGACAACAAATACAGCGAGAAATTAATCACAGGAAAATTTCACAATTTGTTGAATAATATAAACAGTAATTATACAGAAACAGGTAATTTTAACGGTAGAATTAAACGTAACAAAAGAAAAAAATGGAAAATAGGTTAAATTTAATTATTTTTATTTACATTGGTAAATATAAATAAGAAATTTTTATTAAGTGAATATTTATGAATTTAATTTTTCCTTTTTTCAAAAATACATAAAATAAAAAGATAAATTTTAACGGCTATAAAAAATTTTTAAAAGTAATTATAAAATTACTGTCTCTCACTGCAGATGAAATGGTATTGGAGATTGAGTTCGCCTGGTCGAGGCGCCTGCTCAAACGCGTTTCACCCACAGACGCCTCACAGACGCTTCTAGGGATGGGATAAAAACTGACCTGTGCTCAACCGCCGCCGTCCCTTCCATCAATCTGCACCTGCGCACGTGAGTTTTACCTTTACTTACATACGTTTTTTGACACTATAATTCGATCAAACTGCTATTTAAATTCGATATGTCCAATCCTGACCTTTATTCACGAGCTTTAAAGGTGGGTTTTGCAGTGAACTCTTGAACTAGCGTGGTTTAAAGACGAAGAAATTGATTGATACCGTTTTATGTCAGACAAAAGAGGATACTAAATTTAGAAAGCCTCTCGCGATTAAAATTCCTGTTTCACTAATAAATAAACTGCGATTTGCGGTAATTACTACGCGGAAGCAACACCCATTGAATTCTAATTCGTTTTAAGCTTTCCTTATACACTAAAACCAATATTCAATAAAAAATTGGAAAAAAATATTGGAATTTTGCCATGGGTTGAGTTTCAAGTGATAACGCATGATTTCAATCACGTTTAGAACTAGAAATCTTATTTTTCTTTTAATTGATTTTAGTTCAGCTTAACTGCTGTGTTTTTCCTCATTTGAATTAAAAATTCATTTTTTAAATTTTTTTTTTTTAGTTGATGAATAATATTATAATAATTTAACCATTTTATTCAGCTTCAGGCTCTGATTTCTCATGACCCAGCCTTTAAGGGCATTCATAAAATTCCTTGACCAATTTTATTTACTTATTTATTTCTGATTGAATTGAGTCAATTGGCCACTGTGATAAATTCAATCTTGATCTGTTTTTCAGTGTTCATTTAATAGATAAGTTGTCAAGTTATATAACTATTGTTTGCTCTTGATATAGTGCAAATAAAATTAAAAACTTGTGCTGTCAATGATTTAATTAAATCTGATTTCTCCACAACAAAAGACAGTCTCGGTTAATTGGAAAAGATTGTGTAAGTGCTGTAGGACAAAAGAAAGAGAGAAATAGAATTTATGACTCTGTCATGCTTGGTAACTATTGAATATGTTGATTTTATGTGGAAATTGTAATTTTCTGCTATGCAGTTAAGTTATGTTTGTTTGGAATTAATTTGTGGACAAATTCACTTCGTTTTTAATCCTTTGAGCCTAAATATCAATAGTTTATATAATATCGAGATTAAAAATGCATTATAAGGTTACATAACAGTGTTTTATTATCATATAGTTGATTATTTTACTGTTTTTATGCTTAAATCGTATATTTACTTTGATGCGGTTGAGTTAGGCCTAATCACATGCCGCTCGCAGTTGTTTTTCATATCTCTGAAGTTGATGTTGTTGTTTACGATTGCAAACGTTGCAATTTAAATAAATGCATTGCGATTTAATAAATTTCCTGCATATTCAAACGTTTTCAATAACACATACTCCTTAAATTGATATGCGCTCACCCAATAACTAAGATCCTTATTTATTCTTCCTGTTGCTGACATTTGAATGACTCACACAATATCGCGCACAAGTCTCATGATTTTTTTCTTTTTCGATTATTTCAGATTTTTTTAAAAACAAATCTAAAAAAGGGAAAAAAACACAATGGAAAACAAAGCAATCTCCCCGAACCGTAGCCAAAACCCACTCGAGGTAAGTGATTTTTAAAAAAAAAATTTAATTATATAATTAAAATTAAATTATAAACTGAGAATGGAATTTTTGTTTCCATAAACACTTTCATTCATCGACTAAAATTGAGTTCAGGGTCAACATCTTCGGTGTTTAAAAAACAGGTAGCACACCTTCAAACTGTATAATTTCCTGTTGTTTGTGTTCTTTTCTTCCAAATGTTTTTTGGGTCGTTGCCGTCTGAACGAGATGTAATTTTCAGTGTTTTCCTCGAATTGTGACGCACATAATTCATGCCCTCGTGCCTAATTTCGCACTTCATGATCAGCATTCCACCGGGAGCGCTTTAATCATCGTTGAAATATGATTAAAACATAATAAAATCATCCTCAAACAAGGAAACTAAACCTGTTATTAGATGAAACATAAAAATTTACATTTTTTCGTGCAATTTTTGACGTTTTTGTAAATTTGAAAAATTGATTTTCGCTTTACTTTTAATCGAATCGCCTCCAGTATTTATAGTTATTATGGTTATTACCTCAAATATTTACGACCCAGAAAATGTTGCCATGGTTTTATAAATAAGTGTACAATTTGCTTATCAGATAAAACCAAACCATTAACCCTAACACGAAGTGTTTTCATCAAAATCGCTGATTAGGTTAAGGCCTAACGACGAATTTTATTCGTTTTATCATTTCCTACGACATTTAGCTGAAATAAAATACTGAAATACCGTGTCAGTGCTCTTGATGTCATCCGCAATTTCAATATGAATGGAATTTAAAGCATCAAATGTTAAAAGATCATAAATGAATATCAAATGATCACCTACGGACATAAACGATGACACTAATTTCACTCGGATGCGATTCTTGAGCTACAAAAGCTTAAAAGTGGGGGGAAAACGTAAATATTTAATTTTTCTCTAATAACACGTATTAATATTTAAAAAAAAAAAAAAAAAAAAAAAATGGAATGAATTAATTCATTTCTTCATCATCGATGTCCGGTTGATCAATTTGCTATATCCGTCTCGTTCTTCAATAATTAATTAGTATATGGTGACCGTTTCTTTTCACTATGATTGCCTTAACGACCCTTCAATTATTTATAACGTGCTGTGACTTAAAAGAGTTAAAACTTTACACTTTGTGATCTCGCTCGATCAACACTGCGAAAACTTTTTAAATGTTATTTTCATATCACCAATTAACGAGATAAGGTAAGGATATTTTATTCATTTGTTTTATATTTTTATAAATTATAAATAGCGACACTGTTGATATTTTTACGTTGTCAACAGTTTGGAACTAATTTGTTTGTTTTTTCAAACTTTTTACTCAAACGAAAAACTTTTGTGATGAAATTTTTTTTTTTTTTTTTTTTTTTTTAGTATAATAAAATTTATTGACTTTCTATTGAAATCAAAGGCCGTGTAGTTATGCGTTGCATCACAGAATTAAAGCACACAAACTCACAATGAAGTTGTGTTTGAACTTTACATTTGTTTGCTATCTGTGCGCAGTTTCCTTGGAAACAGAGCGGCTGAGATTTGCACTGTGAAAGGCAAAAATATGCACTTTGTGAAGCAACAGTGATGTTGCTTTAATTTAACATAATCAGTTGCGATGGAGATCGATGTGAATTACATCTTGCAATCGGTTGGCATTAAATTAATGGCTAAATCTGTGCGGTTTATCCTCGTTACTCTCTCCTAATTGATTAAAGTTCATTACGAAATTGCGGGTTTTAAGGGATTAAAATGAAGAAAAAAAATTTAAAAAATATTGTTTTGAAAAGTGACGATGTTATTTTGTTTATCCCATACGTTCAAGGTCGTGGCAATGAGTTAAGGTCACTTTTTTCATTTTTTAAATTTTTTCCTTCATTTAAATGAGTGGAAGAAGCTTTGGTTGCCAGATGCAGCGAGCACATGTTAATTTTTTTAACTTTTTGAGTTGTGACAGCGCACGGTGAAATGTGATGAAAATATTTGCACAATTGTCGGTGTTAATCTCTACAGATCTGAATGAGGCAATAAAATGTGAAAACAAACAATGTAATTTTATATGTTGAAAAATCGATTGGTTTTTAATGACGTTTCAATTGTACGAGTTGAAAAATTGAAAAATAATTCGAATTTTTGTTTTTGATAATTTGTGATTTGAATTTTGCTCAGACACGACGAAGAACGTTTCAATCAGCCAGACGTTGGACTGAAAATTCTTTGGATGAAGAAATGGCAAAGTTTTTCAGACCACCAGATCGAGATTCCTTAAAAACGATGGTCGAAGTCGGGCAGGAAGTGCCCCAAAGAAGAAAAATAGACGAAGAGGATTACTTAAGTACAAAATCCACATTTGAGCTCTCGGACGTGTTAATCTCGAGATTCTATTGTTGTTTTCTCTTATCGTTAATTATAATTTTATCACAGTGCACCGTAGAGAAAGTTTCCCTCACATGCATCACCCGTTAAAATCATTACACTCATCGAGAAGAAGGCGTCCCAGTAGAACAGAGTCAAAACAATCTGAACAGGACAACGAACAGATCAACGGTTCTGCGTCTGCCGTCAATGTAATTTTAATATCAACAACAAAAAAATTTTTTTTTTTAATTTTTTACATTTTTTAAATTTTTTTTTTTAGAGTTTTGAAGAAGAAACGAGTGACCACAAACCGAGGAAAGTTGGATTCTATTTAGGCGATAAAGCTCAAGACAGTATTGATTCCATGTCACTTGACGAGGGATCGAAATTTCAAGGCAAGGAGCAGAAAGTGGGTGGAAAAGGTGCGCTTGATTGTAATTCACTGAGTTCTTCGGTTCCGTCTACGCAGGACCACTTTCCATTCTCTTCTCCTGTAAAAACTGATGCTGGTTTGTTGAGCGGTCAATAAGTGTAAACGACTTATTGATTTTTCCTACTTTTCATCTTTTTTTTTTCTTTTTTCTACGCGGTGAATTGCTTTTATTGATGTGAACGTAATTACGTCGTATTTTTCAGGTGACGATTTGAAAGACACGGAGGAAAAGGAAGGGGAAGAAGAAGAAACTCGACACAAACATCGACACAAGTTTGTAATTGCATTTTTTCCACGTGCTGTTAATGGATTTATTTTTAATTTCACAGACATCATCACCGACATAAGCACGGTCGAAAAGATGACGAGGAGTTGCAGTCGAGACAGCGAACCGGCTCCGAAACAGAACCGACTGAAATTCGAGTTCCGTTCGAGTCGGAGGAAGCCTTGTTACTTCAAGAGGGAGATTTTAACGTCATGGCCAGTTAGTAGATAATTGTGTAATTGGAAATTAAATTATTGTTTATATTTTTTTATTTTTCAAGGCCACAGATTTGGCGATCAACGCGGATTGCGTCGTCATAAGATACAGGCAAAAAATTCGATGAGTTCGTTCATTCATACCGGAGGACACAGAGATAGCGTACCGAAGTGTCAGTTTCCGAAGAAAATTTACGATCATCAACCGCACGAGGTTTGGTGATTTTTTTTTTTTTTTTTTTTTTTTTTTTTTAAGTGGATATTAATTGGAAATTAAAATTTTTAGATTTTTGTCGAGTTGGACGAGTTGTTTGGTTCCGGTGAAGAGAAGGAGTGGCAAGAAACTGCGCGTTGGATAAAATACGAAGAAGATTTGGAGGAAGGCGCTGACAGATGGGGGAAGCCACATATTGCATCGTTGACGTTTCACAGTCTTTTGAATTTGAGGAAATGTTTGGAGCAAGGGACTTTGTTGCTTGATTTGGAAGAGAAGGATTTGCCTGGGATTGCTTATCGTGTGGTTGAAGCCATGGTTGCTAATGATCAGATTAGTCCAGAGGACAAAGGTTTAAAAAATATTTTAATTTTGTATTTAAACTTTAAAAAAAATTATAATTTTGCTGTTATATGGCCAAATCACTGCAAATTATTTGCTAAAATTGAAAATACTATGTTTTTTTGTTGCAAAAATTGTGCAGATTTTTTAGTTGGGCTCACTTACATAAAAATATTTTTATTTCAGGTGCCGTCATGCGCGTGTTATTACTTAGGCACAAACACGTTGCCGACTACCACATCGGACACTTAGGAAGTTTCGTTGGTTTGCGACGGAATCTCTCGTCAAACGTGTCATCTTTGACTCAGTTGAACGAAGAAAATAAATCAAAGTAAACCCAAATCGATTCAAATCAACAACAAAATCACAAACCCAACTTTTCTTTAACCAGAGTAACTAAAAACCTATCATTCACGCACTGCAACGAAGAAAACATGAACGTCGTTAAAATTCCCCTCATGAGCGAATCGAGGAAAAATTCCCAGGATTCCACTGCAGTTAAATTCAACGACGGATACAAACTGGTAAATAACATAAATATTGACAAAATATCAAATATTAATGGAAATTGCGCGCAGATCGATATGAAAGACGGGCTTCCCATAAATGGAAGTGCATTTGACATTGAATCCAATTCGAGTGGCACGAAACATCAGGCGGCTCCAGATAACTACATCATGCGTAAAATTCCCGAGGGATGCGAAGGCAGTACCGTGTTGGTCGGCGCCGTCGATTTCCTGGAAGAACCCACCATGGCTTTCGTTCGTCTAGCGGAAGGGCTTATAATACCTTCTGCGCTCGAAGTGCCCATTCCAGTTCGGTTTATTTTTGTTCTTCTTGGACCGGTCGATTGTGATTTGGATTACCGCGAAGTCGGGAGATCGTTTTCGACGTTGATGTCTGATAGGGTATTAATTTTAATAAAATATATTTTTTAAAGTGTTGGAAATCGATTGATTTTTTTTTTTTTTTTTTTTTTAGAGATTTAATACGGTTGCGTATCATGCGGATGAAAGGCAGGATTTATTGAGGGCAATTAATGAGTTTTTGGATCAAAGTATTGTTTTCCCACCGGGGAATTGGGATTTCAGCTCATTTAATCCAAATCAGATCAGTCAGAAGAGCGTTTCGAGAAGGAGCACTCGAAAATACAAGAGTTTAAAAACGTTTACAGAAACTGAAGGTGAGTAAAACTAAACACATTATTAGTCACAATCAATACTTAATTCTTTCTTGCAGAGTTCGTTGTTAAGAAAACTGCCGCAGATCCTCTGAGACGCAGTGGGAAGCTTTTCGGCGGTTTTAGACGCGAGTTTTCGCATCGTTTTCCGCAGTACTGGAGCGATATTAAAGATGCCGTTAATCCTCAATGTTTAGCTTCGGTTGTGTTTATTTATTTTGCTGCTTTATCGGGAGCCATCAGTTTCGGCGGTTTATTAGGTGGGTTTATTTAGACGAGAGTTTATTTATTATTTATTTAAAATTTAAAATATCAGGTGATAAAACCGACAATTTGATCGGCGTTTCCGAAACGTTAATTTCAACGTCGCTTAGCGGATGCGTTTTTGCTCTTTTATCCGGACAACCACTCATGATTATTGGAGTCACAGGCCCAACGTTATTATTCGACGAAAGTTTGTATAGAGTAAGCATCAAAACGTTAATGTGCAATTTTTTAAAACTTATAATTTAAATTTTCTGTTTTAGTTTTGTAAAGATCTCGAATACGATTTTCTAACGTTGCGAGTGTGGATTGGTATTTGGGTCGCGTTGTTTACGTTTATATTTGTTATGTTTGAAGGAAGTTTCTTTTTACGTTACATCACGCGATTTACGGAAGAAATTTTGGCAGCTCTTATTTCAATTATCTTCATTTACGAAAGCATAGTCAAACTTGTTCAGGTAGATTAAAATTAACAGAATTTTTTTTTTTTTTTTAAGTTTTAAAAATTTAGTTTAAAAAAGTTATTTTGCATTCACAAGTTTTAAACATTATCGAAGAACATTATGGAATTTTCAGCGTAGCTTCGTTATCGTTGCAGATTTTCCAACTTCATCCCCTTACTCCCTTCGTGTGCCCGGTGATACCACTTATAAATAAAACCAAACTGGCGGATGGTATCGACGATATCGATGAAATCAACAGCAACAAAACTCTTTGGAGTAATTCCACGTCCCCAACGACGCCCGGACGGTATCTCGTTGACGTTATTCAATTCGTAGTGGACAACGAAACGATGCAGAAGAAAATATCCGAGAACGAACCGAACACCGCCCTTCTGTCTACCATTCTCATGTTCGGTACATTTTTCATCGCGTTTTTCTTACGCGAATTTCGTAATGGCAGATACTTAGGGCGAGTTGTAAGAAAATTAAAAAATATTAAAATTTATAAATTTTAACCACAAAAAATCTCTTTTTAAGGTTCGTCGTGCGTTGGGTGATTTCGGCGTTCCAATTGCAATTATTATAATGGTTACGTTGGATTATTTAATTCGAGAAACGTTCACGCAGGTGCGACTGATTTTTCACTCTAAATTTTCGTTAAATTCAATTTTCCAAACGTTTTTACAGAAACTTAAAGTTCCTAGTGGTTTGACTCCAAGTAGACCCGATGTTCGCGGTTGGTTCATCAATCCTTTGGGGCCGGAAGGGGACTTTCCAGTTTGGCTCATGTTTGGCGCGATTTTACCCGCAATTCTTTTCTTTATTTTAATTTTTATGGAGGAACAAATTGGAGAGTAAAGAGCAATTGATTGATTTATTGATTAATTTATTTCTAATTGATTTTATTCTTGTTTAGGCTGCTCGTGAACAAAAAAGAGCGGAAGCTTAAAAAAGGCACTGGATATCATATTGATATCCTAATTGTAAATTGTTTAAATATGATGAATGCATTTATTGGGGGTGCGTGGATGTCTGCGGCAATTGTGCGAGCAGTTTCTCATATAATGAGTTTGACGGTAATGAGCAAAACTCACGCACCTGGTGATAAACCGTATATTTTAGGAGTTAAGGAACAAAGGGTGACTAATTTTTGTGTCAGTCTTCTTGTTGGTAAGTAATTATTTTCGATTTACTTATTTATTATTAAAACAAAAATTTTTTTTTCAAGGTGTGTCAGTCGCAATGGCACCTCTGTTATGTCTTATACCTGTACCTGTTTTATTTGGCGTATTTCTTTACATGGGATTTGTATCTATGATTGGAGTTCAGTTCTTTGAACGAGTACATCTTTTATTTATGCCCGTTAAACACCATCCCGACGTCGTTTACGTTCGCAGGGTAAATTTTTACGCTAATTTCTCAATTTTTTTCTCTTTTTTACACCATTACAATATTTTTATTTAATCAACAGGTGAAAACTTATAAAATGCACTGCTTTACCCTTATTCAATTAAGCTGCATTGGTCTTCTGTGGTTTGTAAAGGAAACAGAGGCAGCGATTGCTTTACCTTTCGTTCTGTTAACGATGATTCCCATCAGAATGTTGTTTAGGTTTATCTTTACTAAAAACGAATTGAAAGCCGTAAGTTATAAATGATTTTATAAATCATAACTTAATTACACTCACATTTAACCGTATTGTAGTTGGATGGGAAGTCGCCCGATGATATTAACGACGACGATGAAGACGAAGACGAACAAAAAGAAGAAGAGGAAAAAGATTTTTATCAAGAAGCAAAAATTCCGGGTTGAAAAGTTTCTTCTATGTTTTAAACTTAACTAAATTTAGCCTGGTGCTAGATACCTTTGAAGTGTTTCCAGTTCTTTAAAATCGATATTTTCATATTATGCATTTTATTTCTACAGTAGATTAACTATTTTTCTTTTTCGAGTATTTTTATCTTTCATCGCTTTTACTAATCACTGAACGAATTATGTAAATACGAAATTCAATAATTATTTTAGGAATTCAAATTAACACAAAGTATACCCTTTCTCTGTAAAACTTATATAATTTCCCGATGTATCTAAATAGAGAATGTTATTATACAGAAAGTATTTTAATTTTTTAATGGAAAAACGATATTTTTACGAATGATATATACATTTTCCTGTATATACTAATTGATAAGGAATGGTACTTTTGATAAGTGTGTTTTTGCAGTGTTTCTCTTACGTATGCTGTATAATATCGGACAAAACGGAGTTTAATGTAAATTCCTAGTTGTGTGATGCATGAAAAAGTTTTATGGCGAACTATAAATACTTGTATACTTTTCTCGGATGTATGCATTAATTCAAATCGAACTGTAATTAATTCCTTTTTTATCGATTCACATAGTGTACAGTAGAAAAAATGTGTGAATTTGTTTGCAATAAATATTAATATAACTTTTAGAGTTAAATTAAAAACTTTTATTATATTAAAAAAATTGTATCGCTAGGTATGTACAAATTTAAAGTTAGTGTACTACCGATATATCAGTTTGTTTCTTAAAATAGTTCTTCACAACCAATCGTTATAAATAAATATTCTCAACTGTACAAATTATAAACTGCTTTATCATAAATTAACGTAAATTCTCGTGTGGGAGTTCAATTTCTCATGACTAATTATGGTGTACTCCAAATTAGACAAGCCGTCCGAACGTAAAACAGATTCGCTTTCTTTAAGTAGAGCGTGTCTCTCGACGTTCGGCGATTCCTTCTTGTGAGTCAGCATCGTGTACCGGGCGACACTCGGGTCCCATCTCACGACTCGGTAATTATTCGCGCTCACACGGTTGTAGAAATCGTCGTCTTCGCCGCCCCATCCGTAAAAACGATTCGCAAATCCGTTTATCTTCTCAAACTGCTCTCTCGTCAGCGCTACTGCGCCTCCCATGATCTGACAGTATGGCAATCTAAAAAGAATAAAATAAAAAAAAATATTCAAGGAGTTATGAATACGACCTTGTGCTCGTTTTTTTTTATCTTTTTAATTACGAGTATTGAAATTCATCCAACGCCGTAATTAAGTGACGCGGTTCCGACGAACAACCGTAGATATTCAAGAGGTTCTCTGGTAGCAAATCGACGTCGTGGAAAATAAAACAGTCAAAGTGGCGAATGTTAATCGCTTCTTTGAAACCGACGTTGAATAACTTGCCTCTATTGAAGGGTTTCTGGTAAGACTGAAAAAAACAGGAAGTGTGAATGAAAATAAAAATTTTCCATTTGCGTTTTACCTGTTCTACTACGATTATATCGTATGATATGCTTTGTTTGGAAAGAAAATGATGCATGTAATATAAAAATATATCCAGCTGCCACTGACGAGCACGATATGGAATTATTACAGCTGTCGTGAATCTTGGAACACAGTCTGACGGTTCCCAATTTCCCCCCCTTTGAACATTTAATTGTATTAAATAATCTTCCGTGAAGATGAATGTTTCGATATTCGATGGCTTTAAATCTGAAAACAATGTTATGCAACAAAATTACTCAACTATATTTAATTTCTTTCTTTATTTCCTTGTTTGGACTCACCAATTGTCAGATTCTTGGGGATTGTGGAGCACAAAGGTCGTTGATTTGACACTTTAGAATACTGGCTGACATTTGTTAATACGTCCAAACTGATGAAATGCGCGGGAACATAACTATTTAAAAAAAAAAAATGAATGAGTGAATGAGTAAATTAATTAATTAATTTCTAACAAATAAAATCGTCTTTTGCGGCTGATGATTGGTTCTTACTCTTTCAGAATGCACTCCTTGGGAATAATTAACACGATGATAAGGACGAACACTGTAATTGGTAATACAAATATGTAGCATTCGTTTTGAATCAATTTGCACACCAGGTAGTTGGCTTTCCTGAGCTGGCCTCGCATCTTGTGTGAAGGAAATCTCGCCATGGTTCGATCATGTTGTTTCTGGGTTGAAGTCCAATAGCTGCCCCACGAATTCACCCGTGTATTTCGTTTACGACGCTTTTATATCCACATAATCTAAGCAGATGATAACAAACCGGGTCGCCCCTCGAAAAAAATGTACAAAACTACGGTTCTACATCGTACCAGCAGAGGGCGCGAGAGTTTATTAAATTGAAGGACGAATGGGAAAAACAAATTAAATAATTTTCTTTTAAAAAAAACAACAACTTTTATTTCATAATTGGCTAGAAATATGTTACACGACATTTACACGAACTCTGTGATAAGCGTTATTCAACACACCCCTTAAATTCCAAATCGGGGCAACTGACTCAGGTTGGTTGTTGTAAGAAGAATCAACCGCTCGACAACATATTTCCAGTTTGTGCGACCCAGATTTCGGTAGTGGGATTTGCGCTTCCCATAACGTCCAAGCCCACGCACGAGTCAATTTTATTTCACTCGGTTTCAGTTGAGCTAAATGCCAATTTTCTCCTCCATCCAGTGAAATGTCAACTCGAACAACCCCTCGCCCGCCTCCGCTCCATGCGTAACCTTGAAGGAAAGATTAATTAAATAAATTGCACAATAAATTGCGAAATAAATTGCACATTGTTTACCTTTGACGGTTAAAGTATTTCCTCGTTTCCTAGAAATCGTTTGTCCTTCGCTCGGTTCGCAAATGGCGGATTGCACCGGTAAGTCTTGGATTGCTGGTGCTTTTTTAAAGTCGACGGTATCCCAGTCTGTTTGAGGCGGGAAACCCTTGTAGTCGTTTTGTTGCCAGTGGCTGTCGCTTTCCTTCTGACTGACTATTATCCTAGAAAGCCATTTCACGTTTCGAGCTCCGACCACTCCGGGAACCACGACTCTCACGGGGTACCCGTGGTCGCGTGGAATGGGTTCGCCGTTCATTTCGTACGCGAGGATCACGTCCGGCTCCATCGCTTTGACGAAATATATCGAGGCGCCGTACGGCATGCTCGCGGGATCCAAATCCAGTCCTTCGAACTGAACGTGTTGGAAATTATTTTTGTTGATTTCGTCGATACCGATTTCCTTCAAGACGTCTTTGAGCCGCGCTCCGCTCCAGGTAGCGTTTCCAATTGCAGCTGCTCCCCAGTTCAACCCTTTGATCGGTTTTAGCTGCAGAAAAATTTGTTTAAAACCAGATATAAATTTTTATTTTTATTTTTACTTTCATCATTTCCGACCGTCTGTTTCCCGCACATTGTATGGCAGCTGTGACGGTGTGTTTAGGGAATTTCGTTTTAATATCGTTTAATGTGAGTGTATTTGTAGTTTTTACACCATCTGCTAACACTTCCAGTTCGTAGGTCTTCGGGTCGACAACGGGAACCGGTAGATGATTTCGCACGTAGAATAAATCGCTGAAATTCAAAAATAAAATAAGCAAAAAAGTGTTAATTGTAACGAGAAATAAATACTTTGGAGTAATAAAACTGTCGACTAGAACCGATAACGGTGGTTCGGCATTGAAAGGTTTAACGGTTGCGGGTTTGAGCGCTGGATGCCTTTTTGGATCGGTCGCGTATGGGTCGCTTAAATCCCTCGCAGCTGCTCCTTGATCACTTTCATCTAAATTTCCAATTCGGAATTCTTCCAATAGTTTCAACACCTGACAGCCAACAAAAAAATTTCAATCATCTACTTCAATAAAAAAAAAACACAAAATAATTTTTAATAAAAAAAAAATAATAACGTGATCATTTTTATGAACTGCATATAACAACCAAAATGGTTCCAACGCTCCTCCCGCTGCCATTAGAATCTTATCACCTCCTGGATGCTTATCCACGAAGTCAGTAATATCATAAACACCGGATTGGTATGTGCACCATATTTTTTTATCTTTACTATCGTGTTCTGACACATCATTTGCTGTATACACCGGCAGATTTTCTCGGAATTTACCAGCCTCGAATTTTTTTTCGGCCGCTAGATCATAAAATAAAATACAAAATTACTGCGAGTTCGTTATTATTGTATTTTCACTTCATACCCTTAGCTCCAACATGATTTTTACGCTGCCACAGATAAATTCCGCCGAGTAAACCGAAGCCAGCAACACCTGTCAACAGCAGTTTGTCACGATCGTGTTTTTCGTTTGGCGATTGCGCAGAAATTGAGCGAATTGCATTGTAATTTATCGTTGAAAAACGGCTGCGAATTATTGAACGACGAAGTATGAGTTTTGTTGCCATCATTTTTCCTTATGTAACATGGCTGTGGATATCGGGAGATATCACAATTCAAGATTTGGTGACCGGAAACACATCACCGAACACTTTGTCACCGATTCTGAAGGAATTTCCAAGATTTTTTTTTTCAAATTTGGTTTATTTTCAATAAAACTGTGTAACTGCCTTCTTTTTATCTTTTTTATTACAAAACTCATATTGGATTATCCTATAACCGGATGTTGATTTCTCATCAATTTAGCCGCGCCCCTTTAGTGAGATAATGGCTTCGTTATTTACATTTCTCTAATTGCTTTTGCGGCTGATTACAATGTGAATACCCTTTTATTAAACAAATACGTATTATTGTACATTTTTACAGCACTATCTGGGCAATAAAATCAATGAAAAGACTAAAATCGATAATTTTTCCTTTTACAAACTCCCGAACGTTAATCAAAGACGAGAAAAACCGAGGAACTACTTTCTCCGCGTCGGGTTATTTACCAGTTGTTAGTCTTCAACGACGCCATTTTGTTTTGATCATAAAGCCGAATAAGCGACAGTTCTATTACACTGCAACGAAAAGACGAAAAAATCGGGGACTGTTCGAGAAACTTCAGTATAAATTCGACGTAAGGTAAAAACGGAATCTCAAAACATTAATTTCCCTCACCTTTTGGCCTCCCAAACTTACCTTTTACTCTTAGAAAATTTTCTCGAACTGAGGTTCTTATCTGATTGTAAACAAAATAAGTGCAGTATCACTAATTCCCATCGCATTTTCTCGTTTCAGGCTGATTAGTTTTATTCGTGCTACACTTCAAGAGGATTGGATTTGATATTCGGGATTTAAAGCAGTAAAAATGAGCTACTCGATGCCATCAGGGGGTCCTCAAGCAGGAATCAGACCATGTAAATACCTTTTGTAATCTCTTTTGTTTGTCCTAACATGTCTTGTCATCCCCAGTACCCCACGGAAACTTTAATCCTTCCGACATTCCGATAGGGAATACAAAAGAACAAACCCTAATGTGGCAACAGGCAGCTTACATGGTCGATTCAGGAATTAATTCCGGCGCTACGACTCAGGTTTGAGGAAAAAAATTAATTTATTGTAATTGATTTAAATATTAATTGGATTTTGTTATTTATTTATCAAAGGCGCCTTCGCTAAGTGGGAAAGATGATGATTTTGATAACGAACAAGTTATGTTCGATTGGGATCAAACGGGATTTGGTCAAGGATTTACTCAGGAACAAGTCGATGGTGAATTATTTGGTTTTCGGATGTGAGATTTGGTTATATTTGTTTTTTTTTCCTTAGAAATGAATCAGCAATTAAATCAAACGCGTTCACAGCGTGTTCGTGCAGCAATGTTTCCAGAAACCCTGGAGGAAGGTATCGAAATTCCGTCAACACAGTTCGACCCGACGCAACCGACTGCTGTGCAGAGACTTTCGGAACCTTCTCAAATGCTGAAGCATGCTGTCGTGAATTTGATTAATTATCAAGATGATGCCGATTTGGCAACTCGAGCAATCCCCGAATTAATTAAACTTCTCAACGACGAAGACCAAGTGGTGGTTAGTCAGGCAGCCATGATGGTCCACCAGCTGTCCAAGAAAGAGGCCAGCCGTCATGCCATTATGAACTCGCCGCAGGTCAATATTTTTCCTCAAAAAAAATTTTTTTTTGGGAATTTTTATAAATAGAAAAATTTAAAAAAAATTTTTTTTAGATGGTTGCTGCGTTGGTAAGAGCGATGTCGACCAGCAACGATTTAGAAACAACTCGTTGTGCTGCAGGAACTCTGCATAACTTGTCTCACCACCGGCAAGGACTATTAGCCATTTTCAAATCGGGAGGAATTGCCGCCCTGGTCAAGTTGTTGAGGTTCGTTTACGAGTTCGTGTCGTGAATTTGGGATTTTTTAAATAATTTTTTCTATTTGAAGCTCCCCAGTGGAGTCGGTTTTATTCTACGCAATTACCACATTGCATAACCTGTTGCTACATCAGGAAGGATCGAAGATGGCAGTACGTCTTGCTGGAGGCCTGCAGAAGATGGTTGCTTTACTCCAACGCAACAACGTTAAATTCCTCGCTATCGTCACTGATTGCTTGCAAATTCTCGCCTACGGGAATCAAGAGAGTAAACTCATCATTCTGGCGAGTCAAGGTCCTGTGGAGCTCGTGCGGATAATGCGCACCTACAATTACGAAAAGCTGTTGTGGACAACATCGCGAGTGTTAAAAGTATTGTCGGTTTGTTCTAGCAATAAACCCGCAATTGTTGATGCAGGTACGATAAAAAAAAAATTTTTTGACGTAAAAAACAATTTTTTAAATTAATTTGTACTCTGAACAGGAGGAATGCAGGCATTGACCATGCAGCTGAACCATCAGAGTCAGAGATTGGTACAGAACTGCCTCTGGACACTGAGAAACCTTTCCGATGCTGGCACGAAGGTATTTGTTGAGTTTGGAGGTTGTTGATTGATTTTGAGGACATTTTTTGTTTGGTTAGGAGTCAATCGACGGACTTTTGCAACAGTTGGTGCAGCTTCTCGGTTCGAACGATATTAACATTGTGACTTGTGCTGCGGGAATATTATCAAATTTGACGTGTAACAACCAGCGAAATAAGGTGACTGTGTGTCAGATGGGTGGAATAGAAGCTCTTGTTAGAACTATTGTCCAAGCAGGGGATCGCGAGGAAATAACTGAACCTGCGGTAAATGTTTACTAAATTTTTGATTTGAAGTGAAATGTTAAATGATTGTTTTGGACAGGTGTGTGCACTTAGACATCTGACTAGTCGTCATCCGGAAGCAGAAGTGGCCCAGAATGCTGTGCGCCTCAATTACGGCCTTCCCGTTATAGTGAAATTATTGCACCCACCAAGTCGTTGGCCATTGATCAAAGTAAATTTAAAAAAAAAAAAATTTTTTTGGGAATTATTAATGAAATTGAATTTGCAGGCTGTCATTGGGCTTATTCGCAATTTGGCATTATGTCCGGCTAATCACGCACCTTTACGTGAACATGGCGCCATCCCACGTCTTGTGCAGCTCCTTATTAGAGCTTACCAGGATACTCAAAGAGTAAATTAATTTTTTTTTGTTTAAATGCTAATTGTAATAATTTGTTTTCTTTTAGCAACGTTCATCCGTAGCATCAAATGGTAGCCAGACAGCGTATGCGGAAGGTGTCCGAATGGAGGAAATAGTCGAGGGAACTGTGGGAGGAATTCACATACTTGCTCGCGAACCGCACAATCGAGCGATCATCAGAGGATTAAGCGTAATCCCAATTTTTGTACAAGTAAGGAGAGAAAATACAAAATTATGAATTTTAATTAATAATTTTTTTAATTTTTTAATTTTTTTTTTAGCTACTTTACAACGAAATCGAGAACATTCAACGCGTAGCTGCCGGCGTTCTCTGCGAACTCGCGTCCGACAAAGAAGGAGCCGAAATGATCGAACAAGAAGGAGCCACCGCTCCGTTAACGGAACTGTTGCATTCGAGGAACGAAGGCGTTGGTTAGTTTTGTTTGTAAAAAGTGACCGTTTACTGTTTTGTACAAATCTGTTTGGTTTTGACAGCTACTTATGCAGCTGCTGTTTTATTCCGCATGTCAGAAGATAAACCGCAGGATTACAAGAAGAGATTATCCATGGAATTATCGCATTCGCTCCTCAGGGGCGAAGAAGGAGGCTGGGCTCAGGATTTGGCATCCATGTTGCCGCCAGATGAACCTTACGATCAACTGTATCAAGGAAGCCAAGGCCCGCCTAGCGTCCACAGCAGCCATGGTCGGGGCCCATATCCACAAGGTAATATTTTTTTGGGGAAAAACAAAATTGTATTTTAAAAAACAAAATTTTTTTTCTTAAGGTTACGATCAAGTGCCAATTGATTCGATGCAGGGCCTTGAAATCGGAAGTCATCACGGAAGTAATTACGGTCCAATGGAAATCGGGCAGTCGCCTGACATGGCGTTCGATAACATGGAAACAATGCCACAACCACCCGAAAATCGACCCCCTTCGCAATTAGCTGCTTGGTACGACACGGATTTGTAAAGAAGGGGGGGATTGCGAATGATTATTCAGTGTTTTCAAATAATTTTTTTATCATAGTTATTCGACAATCATTTTATTTGTACGTATTGTAGAATAGGATTTTTTTTTCTTTTTTACTTTTTTAATCATGAATCAAAATTTCATAGTTTTTAATAGAAATTGTAACTCGCTTCGTTTTTAATTTTTTTTATACCGAGATGCGTCATTAAGAATTTAAAGTTTTCAGTAAGCACTGAAATTTGGATTTCATTTTCTTTTTTGTCAATTTTAAACCGATTTCTGCTTTTCCGGTTAATCGCATTTATCCGATGCTAGTTTTTAAACGAGTTTTGACAATTTTATAGTCGTGTTTAGGTCATTCCATGGTTAAAAAAGGGTTAGAAAATTGGATTTTTTTTTTTTATATAGACGTAAATGTGAAATAGTCTGGGTATTTTATGGTCTCTTTAAAGATGAATTTCGTTGGATGAATGCATACTGCCATTTTTATGTAATAGGTAATTTTTTTCCTCTATTGAAAAATTGAAAAATATTAAAACAACAATTTGAACTAATCCCAACTTTCCTGTTTTTATTTGTCAATAAAAATTTTGTATTTTACTTTCTTTTGCTATTTAAATCATAGTCATTTATATCTGTATTTGGTGTAACCAACTTTTAATAAACCGGTTAAAAATGAAAAAAAATTGTCGTCTATAAATTGAATCAGTAACGTTTAAAAATTTAGGTACCCTTAGAATGAAATACAAATTTATAACACATAAAATTCTGCGGCTTCATCGTCGCTGTCGCTGATGTCGTCCTCGGGGAGAGATGTCAGATGAGACGAAGATGCGACACCGAAATCTGTTCCTTCTTCAAGCGACCAATTTTCCTCCTGATCCACATTTTGCTGAACCATCACGTATTTCGCGCTCGTTTTTTGCGGGTAATGTTGGTAAAATGCACCAGGATTCATACCGAGGCTGTAGAAGGCTTTTAGAGCGAACGAAGCCAAGCGATGAAGCCGCGGCTTCAGGCTTTTGTTCCGCGAATCTGTGGACGGAGTCGATACCGGACTGCGGCAAGTCGGATCAAGCTCGGAAGGGATCGGCACTTCTTGTTTGATCTGGCATCGAGTGTGTCGCGGTATGGCGGAAAGTTGGTAGATAACCCACTGATTCGTCGTATATTGAAGCAATTTGATGGGTACAAGTAGAGCTAGGGAGGAAAGATGGGTAACTCGGCCAACGGTTTTTTGTTTTTTTACTTTGAGACAAATAACATGCAAACAAGTCCAGAAACCAGCGCCCCTAAAAGAAGAAAATTTTTTACAAATTTTACAAATTTTTTAAATTAAATTTTTAAATAAAGAAGAAAAACAAATGCTGGTATCTGGTTTTTAGGGTAATAAAAAAAAACATTCTTTTTGATGGATCTTTCAATTACCTGTGATAAACACGTCTAACATTGCCTGTCTCTTGTCCCACGGGTCGGAATCAAAAAAGTCGGCCATTTATATTTTTTTAGTTTACAAATAAATAAATGTTTTCAGTTAAATCGTTTTTTAAAGATTCGAATATTTTCATGACATCACACGTGAGGTGATGCAACTCAGTAAATCACGAGAGATAAGTTTCGTTATTGTTTAGCACGTGCGTACCAACCGGATATTTACATTGTAAACGGAAGTTAATAACCGAAAAGGCGGGAAAAACAAAACAAAACAAAAGAAGTCGACACCATTTCATCTCCGCCTGGAAACAAGGTAAGACGAACGCATTTTTAATTTATTTTAATTACTCTAATTAAAAACACAAAAATGTTTCATTTGAACGCGCTGCACACGATAAACATCTCCACGAAAAACTTTACAGCCTCGAACTGCACGTAGACTACAAATTGCCGTTTATAATCAGGGCATAAACACGACTCCATTAACTATTAAATATTTTAATAAGTAGAAGAATGGATTTTATACAGAAAAATACAGTATAAAAAAAGTTCATATATTGCAATTTATTTTCCACGAACGTCATAAAACATTTACATTTATACATTGTCCTTCAAATGTTTCTTCAGTCCTCCCGATAGTTTACTTATCCTTCTTCCGAGTAAGTTATGGTGAATGTCATAGCAGTTGCGTCTCGACGGGTTACACACGTGAACTTTGCACGTAACGCACATGTAAATAGACTCGTGTCGTTCTCCTCTGATGTGATAACAAACTCTGCACCGGCGCTGCACATGCACACGAGCTAGCTGGTGATGTCCGTCTGGGATTTCTATAAAAAATACGTTAAATTTTTTTAAAAATCGTATTTAATCCTCAAATCGACATACCAGTACCGGGCGGATGATAAATTGCATCGTTTATGAATGTATCTATTCGAATGGTTTGAGGATCTAGAGAAAGGAAGAGAAAAATGTAAATAAATAAATCAATTCGAATGCTGGGAGTGAATATTTGCCAAGAAAAGTACAAGCATAGGTTTTTGCCTTGTTTTCTTATACTTAGAGGACATTAACCCGTTCCTTGGGGGACATGGAAGGTCATCAGAAAGGGAATCAACCATGGGAAGGCATTCCTTTTCTCCAAGGGACCTCAAAGGGGAGAAAACAGGAAGAACGGGTTGAGTGCAAGCACCAGAAAATTTGAAGAATAAAAAAATAAAAAAATAAAAAAATAAAAATAAAAATTACAACTAAAGGGTCTTAACCCTTAGATTCCCACATGTACTTAATGAGAAAATAAATGAACAACAACTAACAAGAGGGAATTGCATCAATTTAACTCGAAAAATTCAATAAAAAAAAGTCAGACGATTTTTTTTGAAATAATTTATTAAAATTTGTACATTTTTTGGTAAAATAGTCGACATGGTGATACAACATGCATTTTGAATGAATGTTTATTGACTGGTTCATTAACTAGTGGCCTCTTTTCGAGCGCGAACGATTCTCTGTCGAAGCGTTTCGAACGGGATTTTGTAATAAGCCGAACAAGATGCGATGGATTTCCCATGGTGCAACACCTGAGCTATGGCTTCGTCCATGGTATCTTGTGTCCAGCATTTATATCGCTGTTTCCGGCCGGAAGGAGGCCTGGGACTGTGAGGTAACAAGTAATCAACCCCTGGAAGGACAAAAGGAGAGAAAAAAAATTGTCGATGAGATTGAAAGAAAAAAAATTTCATTTTTGAAAAAATTGTAAATAAAATGGACGTAAAATTAAGCGATTTTTAATATAATATATATATATTTTACAGTAAAAATGGTAAATTTGTTACATTTCATAGCTACTAATGAAAATACAATAAGCAATATCGATAAATGTGTCCATAATAATGTTTTTTTGAGGTAGTTTTTCAATATTTATAATTATTTCAATAACGTCTATTAGTAACGTGTCTCCAAAGAGTTGTGTTTGGTATCCCATAGTGCAGTGCAGCGTGAACTATCTTCATTCTTCCAGAGAGAACTGCTTCTTTAGCTTCTTCCATATTTTCAAATCGCGTTTTCATAGTTTTCAACCGAACATCTACAGAGATAGATAAGATTGGAGTCTTGTAAAATCAGTTTTAAATTTTTTAGTTTTTTAAAGTCTAAATTGTAATTTTGGCTGAGCTGCTAGATGTAACTGATATATTTACAACTCCTTTCATGTCATGTTTTTCAATTCAAACATTCAAAACGCCTCAAAACCATTTTTAATAACATTTCTTTTATTAAATGATGATATAAAAATAAAAATATACACCATTTGATCGATAATTCCCAAAAGAATTAATAAAATTTCAACCAATCCAAATATAATAACAAAATATATAAAATAAAATCAGGCAGTGTTTCAATACAAAAAATAAATCTACTTTTCACTTTTTTTTAAAAAAAAATTTAAAATAAAAAAAAAATAAATCTCTTAAATTCCCCAAGGTTCTCCAACAACCCTTTACACCAGAAAAAACGACAGGGCAGTGAATCATAATTAGAAGGTACAAAAAGGTTGAGGAATTCTTTTCCAACTTCCGTTTCAATGACCCTTAAAGATAATTTTTTTTTTCAAATTCAAATAAATAAATAAAATCCTCCACATTACAATAAAATATTGCAATTAAAATACATAGAATTTATATATAAACATAAAAATAATCCAAGTATACATCAAAAACATGAAAAATTAATAATAAACAACAAAAAAAAAATTTATGTCGTAGAATCATTAGGCATATCACCAACAACAACAAATCCTTCCTTCATTTCGACTGTAAACTGCGATCTTTCCTTCGGTATATTCCCCCTCATATCCCTCAACTCAGGATGTCTGGCTCGGAATTTCTTCCACCACTTAATTCCGACTTTAGTCTTTCCCATGTCGCTCTCGTCCTCTTCCTTGACTCCGCTTTTCTGGCGCAAAATGGACGAAGCGTAGCGAATAATTTCGTCTCTTCTCGGCCGCGTGCCTCTTCCGGTGAAGGAATGGATGTAATCAACCACCGCGTTTTCCTCTTCCTCGGTCAGCAGTGTCTTGGGTCCCCTCTTGAGCGGTAATTTATTGGGCAGGTTGCTTAATCCCATCAGTTTGCTGTGTACTGATTTCCTCGGTTTCAAACTGGCGAGCGCAACGTCCTTCAGCGATAAATGAGCACTGTGGATGCCGGGAGTGAAGGCTGAGGCCAGTACTTCTTGTTTCAGCCATGAAGATGCACTCCAATCGACTGGTATAGGAGGAAATAACAAAATGGGACTTTTTTTTTGTTTGTTTTGGTTGGTGGTAACCCATCACCGCCGTCACCAAATACGAAAAGTCCCAACACCGCACAAAATTCCATTTATCAAGAGAAATAACCTGCTGGGATTGTTTATTTATCTCGCTCACTCCTATGAATAATTTCTAAATTTTTTTCTCGTTATTTTTCACAATTTTTCATCGCCGCCGTCCGCCATTTTTGCAGTCCCGCATAAAATTTAACCGGGTAAAGATTTAAAAAAAATCCCGTTTAAATTTTAACTGCCGGGTTATTACGAATTAATTTCAAAAAAATTTTTACAATTACGAATTTTAGGAATTGGATTGATTTATCCACGAAAAACACTCGGCATCAAATGTTTTCGAGACATGTTCGTGCTGAGCTTTCCATCTCAAGTATCTACAATGGGCGTTAATAGCTGTAACACACTTATGCCAGGCCTCTTTTTCCCGTTCAGCAGGTACGTTAAATTCTCGAAAGACAATTTTACGTAGGTAATTCAAACGGGTCGTATCGAGACCCGGGCGCGAACCGTGTGTGGGGCACGCATTGCTCGCCATTCGTTCATCGATAGAAAACAAGTTACGAGCCAACGTCGTGGCCAATTTACGAATGTTATTCTCGCAGTTCAAACGAGCCTGCCAAATAATGGTCTCGGGGAGGAAATTGTCTAGTTCACTTTCGTGGCTGACGTTTACGGAGTGTCCGTTGTCCACCTCCTGTTTCACCGTAACCGCATTCGAGTCTGCGAACAACAAAATTGGAAAGAAAATTCCCGTCTTGCATACTTACATCACAATCCCATTTACCAAAATTCAAAACAAAATGATAAAATTGTAAATGTTTCAGTATCTAAACACGTTACATCGAGCAGGTCGTTTAAAATAAAACTAAAAACTAAAAAATGGCTTCCGCCATCTTGTATATTTTTGTGAGCTTTTTATCGCTACTCAAAATTCCCAGCAAATAAATTAGAATTAATAAATTCATAAAATAATAAAATGCATGCACAACCACAAACCTTAATTTGCTTTTAAACTCCCAAACCCGAGTTTAGTAGTAAGAATTCCCAAACATCACGCATTTTGCGAGCAAACGTGACGCGTGAAAACGTTTTTCAATTTTTTCCTGAAATTGTTTCGAGGAAATCGAGAAAATCACGTTTCGATTCGATTCTCAACGCATGATCGAATGGGAATCTTAAAAAGCAGAAATTAAAGGGTTAAATCAAGCGAACGGATCCTTACCAGGTGCTGGATTCTGTATCCCGGATGTAGACGGTGCGAGCGAAATGCAGTGTTGCGGGTTCTGTTCCGTGGCCGAGGTCAATAACGTGCTCAAAGTCGTCGCACTTAATGGTAACTGTTGATAATCTTTGGCGGGACCTTCACTGGGTTCGAAAGCCTTTTTAAAAAAAAAAAAAAAGAAAATCAAAATTTAATTCGAAAATTCGAAAAATTCAAACAAAATCGAAATTTTTCTTACAATTTCAGATTGTAGACCCTTTAAGAACGTTTTATCATCTGATTCCGGGGACGATGCGATGTTGAGTTCCATGTGCGGTTGAATCGGCGGTTCGTCTATGGTCAGCGTCTGCGGGGGTCGCGAATCGTCTTCCTTCGGTCCGATATGCGTTTCGTGATTGTTGATTTTGTCTTCGGTAAGTTCCGACATCGACATCATCCGGGACTCCTGTTCGGTCGTGTCCGAGGCGGGTTTCTGGAGGACGGGGGTCGGCGACGGGGCGTTTCCGTTCCGAATTTTCTTCCTCTTCGGAGGCGGCGACGAGGAGTGCGAGACGTTGGACTGAACGGCGCTCGAGGACCCGGTCGGGGGCGTGGAGGATGGCGGCGGGCGCGGGAGTTGAGATTCGGCAAGGCATTTGGCAGTCTGGTTGGTCACCTCGGCCAACCCTTTGACTTTGAGTGCGTCGGCGGTCTTTAGCAGCGCACTGAGTTGTTCTTGAGACACATTCACTTCACCTTTGTACATAAAATCCACAATGGCTTTGAGGTCGCAATAGCGAATACTGTTGAGTATGACGATCGGGTGCTTGCAGGGGTTTTCGAGAAAGAGGTTTTGGAAGTACGGACTGCAGGCAGAGAGAACCATCTTGTGCGCTTTCAAGCTGATTCCTTCGCAGGCTAAAGTCACGTCGACGAATGCTTCGTTTTGCAACAGTTGGTCGAATACAACCAACATGTTACCTGAAAAAATTTTTTTTTTTTAGAAAAAATTTTAATTTAAAATTTTTTTTTTTTTTTTACTTTGATGATTGTTCCATTTCAAGCAAAATTGCTGGGAACCCATTTTGGTTTTCTCTTCTTTTTAATTCTGAAATGTAAAAGATGAGTTTAATTTTATAATGTGAACTTGCACAATAAAACCGGATTTTTTATGATTTTTTAATTTTTTTTTTGTACGAAAACGACTTAATCACATGGGAAATTGAACGAGGAAGTTACAAATTTGACATTTTTCCTCACTTTTTTTGGAAATTTTACAAAATTTTACAAATTTTTTCAAAATTTGACATTTTAAATGTAATTTCGAAACAACTTACCATAAAATAGTATAAAAATTGCTAATCAGCGCATGGTATTTGTAAAATGATGGGAATTTTGGAAATAAATGCTTCCAAGTGTCTGCATAAACAAATGGAAAATATCCAACAGCTCGAGTCAGCTGCAGCCACGTCAATGAATTGCATGTCTAAGGTTCGTACGGATGAGCACAACACAACAAATACCTCAGGCTAAATCCTTTGAGTTCAGCCATTCATGTTAAAGTTACCTGATTTTTATTTCTTACTTTTTTCTCCCATTTTTTATGCCCCCATTTTTTCTTTCTTTTACGTTTCCCCTTTCACTTTGCATTTCTTTTGTTTACATAAATTCAATTATCGCCCAATGAGGCTCATCTCTGTTATTTTTGAACTCCAAACGCGATTCGGTCGAATTTGCCGATTAAAAACGAGTATTTTTCATCTTCAGACGTTGAATTTATCACAAAAGGGTGGGTTTGGGTCCAGCAAACCGAATTAAGACGAATAAAAGAGAGGTTGTGCGTGCTGAAAAGGACATTTTTGTTGTTTTTAATAGAAAAACTCACCTTTTGGTAAATACAACAAGTCGTGATCAACGTAATAAATGCTTGAAAATAATTAAATCTCCCGATTTCCTGGCAAGTATTAGCTAGTATGATTAAATTCTCCGAAAAACCTTTAACAATAATGGGCTTTCGCTAAAAGGTGAGAACGTGTTGAATTACAGGCGAAATTGTTCGGTATTTGCGGGTTTTGATCGAGCAAAATTTTAGATTTTATTGGCAAAAAATGGCGGAGGAAGGTGTTTTCGGATTAATAATGTTGGAAAAGTAATTACGGTTATTTATAATCGTTTTATAGATTATACAATAAAAGAAAGTAATGAGGGTAGATCGAAAACGAGATTCTGGTTCCGTTGTGTTTAAGCTATTAGGGTTATTTTCCATGCGAAATCGACGAGATTAAACTCGGATTTAATCGCTGAAAATCGTAGACGGACACGAAATTACGAATGCGAAAATTTATTTCGACGAAAACCGAGTAAACATCAGTGAAACCGTTATCGGGATTTTTATTTTTCGTTTTTCTTTCTTTTGGGAACGGTGATAATAAAATCTCCAGCTAAGCATTAGCATCGCGTTATGACGTCATTTCTTATCCTCTTTTAAACGCATGTCACGATGACGAATGACGTCAGCGAGCAAGCCCGTTACTAGTAAACGGAGGAGATTGAAAGCGGAGAAAGCGGTCATTAGCGAACGGACCAATCAGAATTCAGATATTGGCACGCGGAGTTCGACGAAGAACGTCCGACATATCGGGCTTAACGTAAGTTCCCCTTAACCCACGAAATATTTTGCTTTCAAACTATCGCGTCTTCATTTTTCATCTTCCGCGCGATTTTTAAGGTAAGATCCAGCAATTGCACAAAAAAATCGCGAACAGATCGGCTTTTTTTCGCGCACATTATTGTTAACTCTGGCGGCCGGGATGTGGAAGTGGCTCTTTGCAAGACCCGCTTCAAAATGGCGTTTCCTTTGTGTATAGATTTGCTCGTAATTTGTAGGGGTTGAGATTTATTTCGATTCCAGCCTCAATTTCACCCAAAATAACATGGGAAACCTCGATTCTAGCAACAGAGATGCACTCGTTTGTTGATTTCGCTTGTAAAAAAGCGATCGGAAGCGAATTTCGAGCGCGGGAGGGGAAAATACGGGGGGATGAAGAGAACAAAGGAGGGCGAAGGTTCTGGGAAAGCGAATCGGGTTTTTTGACCGTTCGGTGGTGGTTTTTTATTTATTTTTTAGCTTTTAGTTGTTTGTAAACAAAAATGTGATTTATTTTTATTTTTTAGAAGTGCGAGCTGAGATTTTTGCTTAATTTGCATTGGACGCGCTGTAATGATTTAGGGTTATTCGTTCGGCTATGGAGGTCCGTTTTCGATACTAGTCGGCGGTGGTATAGTTTTAACCCGATCGAAATTGACATTAATCTTCTGGCTATAAATTGCACGATTTTTAGCTCGCGAAGCAATAAACGAGCGTTAAAATGGGATTTTTTTTTTTTGAATAGAATTTCCGTGAAATTAGTTTTTGAGAATATTTTCTGGAAATTGCTTGACATTTTATTTTAATACGAGTAAACACAAAGGAACAGAATTTAGCAAATAATGGGTTTTTGTGAGACGTAAACAAGGAAAAATGTTTGATGGGTTGTGGATGTGGAAATCTGTTGGAAATTGAATTTTTTGATTTTTTAAATTTTTGTTTAGAGAAAAATTTAATCGATTTTTTTAATATTTGAAATTGGAATTTTTCCATGGATTTTCGCATTAAAAAATCGATCGGTGGTTTTAATATATGGCTTAAAAGATTCAATTGATGACAGATGGCGCCACGAGTAAATTGTAATGGCGGATGTTCGATACTAAGAAAGTATTCGATACTTAGAGTACTGATATTTTGATATATGGTGATATTTTATACGGGGGTTACTCACTAGGAAAAAATGTGTACGGATTTGTAAATCAATTCTTGATTTCCATGGATTTCTATATGATTTCTCTTGGTTTCCGATGCTTTTTGCATAATTTTCAGTGATTTTGATTGCCCGATTTCTATTGATTTGTAAATCAAAATCAAACTGTGTACGAGATTTACAGCAGTGTCGAACCCCTCTATTTTATAAAAAGTATCGAAGTATCGAGTACTTTATTCAAATATTTTTTTTAGTCAAAAAGAACTCGTCGAAACTTGAAAATATTTAGTTTTATCATAAATTAAGCAATTTTTAGTGATAAATTACTCGATTTAGCCTAAAACAATGTATAACTTTAAATTTTTTAAAAATATTTTGCACATTGAGACGAAAAATCAATAAAGTAATCGATATTTTCAGTGCGTAATCGAATAAGAGTACTTTTTGCAAAATATCGGAAGTATCGAGTAACCGATGACTAATCTTTGAGAGTGATTTTAATTGCAGATAGAAAATGGGGACCCAGCAATTTTGTCTACGGTGGAACAACCATCAAACGAATCTGCTAGCGGTTTTTGACCAACTGCTGCAAAACGAGGCTTTTGTCGACGTGACGCTAGCCTGCGAAGGATTGAGCATCAAGGCGCACAAGATGGTTCTCTCGGCGTGCAGTCCATATTTCCAGTCATTGTTCATCGATAATCCGTGCCAACATCCCATTGTGATCTTGAAAGATGTGAGATTTTCCGAACTGAAAGCCGTGGTTGACTTTATGTACAAAGGCGAGGTGAACGTGAGCCAGGATCAGTTGTCTGCCTTACTCAAGACAGCGGAGACTCTGAAAGTGAAAGGGTTGGCCGAGGTGACCGGCAGCAGCCCGTCTGGCGACGTGACGAGGTCGGCGTTGGGAGCGGCCGGACCGACGCAGCCCTCAGGACAGGGGCCCGGCGGCGGAGGAGGTGGTGGGACGATGAGTGGTGCTAGTGATGGGCGATTGTCGCCGCCCGCCAAAAGGAAACGACGAATGACCAAACGACCCAGCACGGATGAAGGAGGTGATTTGGAAGTGGTGGAATCTTTAGTCGATGTAGTACCCGACGGACCAGCTGCTTCTTCAGTGCCTACAACTCAGGTATTTTTTGAAAATATTAAATTTTCATTTTTTTAAGGGAGAAAAATCATTTTTTCAAAAGGGAAAGTGAATTTATGAATTTTTTGTGAGGGGATGAAAAATCGATTTTTTCAAAAGGGGAGGTGGGGAACTGAATTTATATTTATTTTGAGGGGAAAATCGATTTTTTTAATTTTTTTTTTGTTTTGGGGATAAAGAAATCGATTTTTTGAAAGGGGGAGAGTGGGAGAGTGGGAGCTGAATTTATGAATTTTCTTTTTGAAGGGAAAATCGATTTTTTGGTGGGAGAGGGGATGAGAAATGGAATTTTTGAATTTTTTTGGAGAGGGGAGATTGGAAGTGGAATTTTTGGATGGGGATTTTTTTTGAGTGGTAAAATCGATTTTTGGTGGGAGGGGAGATGAGAAATGGAATTTTAGAATTTTTTTTTTTGTGAAAAATTTTTTCTTTTTGGGTTTTTTATTTTTTATTTATAGAGGGGAAATTAAATTTCGGATTTTCGGAAAAAATGAATTAAAATTTTTTGAATTTTTTCAAAAGGAACGGACTCATGAAACGGCCACAAGTATGAAATCGGACACGGACCCGAACCAGGTTCAAACGCAAGCCCAAAGTGATCAAACTCATAATGCCAATGCTGATATGGTAAGTCTAAAACCAATCAACCATCCAAACTTTCTCTTTTTTTTTTACCCTTTACTTAACGGTTATTCATTCAAACGCGTTTAGGAAAGTGGCGGCCATGTTGATTTCGTTAAATTTCGCGAATCGCTTCTAATTCCTCTCTTTATTTCCAGTCTTACGACGTTAACATGGAACATACAAGTAATTCTAGAGATTCTGGTATGATGATGGCTGATCATGCGCAATCTTCCTCTTCCTCATCTATCGGTCAATTGCCAGCCACAGCTTCGACGTCACGGATGTCTCCTGCACAAGGTAGGAACTCGATTGTCCATTTTTTTTTGTTAGGTTTTCCTGTTTTATTTTATTATTTTTTTTTCAAAAGTTTAATCAAGGCTACGTTTTACCATGCTACTACCAAAATTTCATACCCAAATTCGTAAAATTAAATTCAAAAAAGGATTTATTGGTAGAAGGATGGAAGTAGGAATTTTCTTTTAATTTTTTTTTTTGAATTTTTTTTTATTTTTCGCGTTGCTAGACTGCAAATTGACACACCGTGGCTTATAGCAGTCTTAGTTTGATTTTTAAAAATTTAATTTTGATTTCTGTTGTGGTTTTAAGGGAATCGATAGGAAATTCGTAGTTATTGGGGTTTTTTTGTGTTTTTTTTTGTTTTTAAAAAAATTTTTTGCTTTTTTTGTTTACTTTAATGTCTAATTAGGCCTAAAAAGACTTATAAGACATGGTGTGGCAAGTGAGAGTGAAGTAGCTCAAGATTTGTGGTGAATATTCTTTTTAGGCCTATTGAATTTAAATTAGATTTGCTTTGTTTATGTCATGAAAAATGGAAATATTAAAGTAAAATATTAAATTTTCGAGCAGCAGAGAAGAAACTTGAGATACTTCACGCGCATTGCATTGATTTTTCAAACGTTTATATAAAATTTTTTTATTATTATTTAAGAAAAAAAAATTAAAAGAAAAATTTTTTTTAAAAGAAAAAAATGTAGTGATAAAAATTTCCAATAACAAAACCCTTTGAGTCCCAGAGACAGTCACTTGCTACATTATTATTACAATAAATGTTTTATTTTATTAGTTTTTTATAAAAAATAATTTATTTTGTATTTTTTTATTATTTATTTTTTTACTTTTTGCCTGTGAAAAGTCGTGCATGACTCGTGTTAATATTGTATTACAGAATATTAGGTTATATAATAATATTAAATATATAAAAAAATAATTACCCTTATTGATAAGGGATACTCAAAGGGTTGATGACTTTTTTTTACGAAAAAAAAAATACGGAAAAAAGATTTTCGAAAATTTTGGCAACAAGATTTATTATTATATTAAAAATATAAAAATTAGAAAAAAATGATTCAACGGCAACAGCAGAAGCTGATTATTTTAATAAATGAATGAATGACTGCTTCCAAGGAGCTGCTTGATGTAACACCAGTCATTTGACCCTTTCTTTTTGAATAATTTAAGAAATTTAATTTAAATGAAAAAATTAATTTGATTTTTTAAGTTTGTATATTTTTTTGATTATTATTTTTTAATTAAAGAAACAATGCATAGTAAGTTAGGGCATTCATTTTTTTTAAATTTTTCTATATTTTTTATAAATTTTTTATAAATTTTTTTTATAAATTTTTATAAATTTTTTTATAAATTTTTATAAATTTTGTTTTATTCTAGCTGAATGCCTAATAAGGGGTTTTTGAAGGAGTGATTAGGGTTAATTGACAGTGGAATTTTATTATTATTGTTTTTATATTAATTAATTATAATTAATTAATTTTATTTATTATAATGACATTATAAGGCATAGCAGGAGTTTTGGATTGGAAATTTCATATATGTGCGGCTTTAATTTTTTTTAAAAATTTATAATAAAATTTTATAAATTTTATAAATTATTATAAAAATGATTTAATTGTAATTTAGCCAGGGGTTTGTCTCTTGGGCTCAAAGGGCTCGTTTCCTGTTTTGCCATTAATTTTCTATTCCTGGTATTAAAATATTACTCTCTGATTGAGCGCGCCATTTTGAATGTTTTGAACAATGTTATTTGTGTACTCAGAAAACGTACGTTTGGAGAAATTTTTTTCTAAAGTTTTTTAATTAAAAATTTAGTTGCGCCTTGCATATCGCACGCGTTAGTTGGTAGTAGTGGAATTTTAATTTAAATTTAATATATTTTGGAAAGAAGGAAGGAAGGAATGAAAAAAAATCGTTCGTCGTCGTATTATACCATAAAAGTTAATGAAGGAATTTTCTATTAAAGTGAATGATATTTAATAATAATTGAGTAAAACGTGATGTGTGACCAATACGGGGTTTGTGATGCAAATGGATGACCAGTGTTTTTTGGTAGTACATCAAGCAGCGTTTTTTTATATTTTTTTTTTAAATTTTTTTTTTTTTTTAAATTTTATTTAAAAAAAAATAAATTTAAGGGTTTTTATTTATTTTTTTAAATTTTTAAATGTGTTTGTACCGGGATTTGGTTTTGTATTGATACGCTGGGGGAATTTGTCCGGTAGGTCCGAGGGCGTCGCATTGTCTGATGCGTGACCACAAGAAACGCTGGAATTGGGACCACGAGGACATTTTGGCCACGTTTGCCGCCATCCGCAAAGGAGAGACCAACCTAAAGGAGGCGTCGATGCGGCTGGGCATTCCGTACAAAACGTTGTGGGAGAGGTTTGCTGGGTATTCGGCGTCGCGGCCTCCACGCGTCATGGCTTTCGTTCCATCCGGGTTCGTGGACCCACAGGCTTCGTCGGTCTTGTTGAGTAACCAAACGGAGAGTAGCGACGGTCGTAATGGCGGCGACTTAAAGTCGAATTCTTCTTAATGACTTTTTTTTTCTTTGTTGTTAAAGGGTGGTAGAGACATTTGAAAACCGGAAGTGGCTTAAAGGGTGGGTTGTTTTTGATTTTTTTTTTTTTTGAATTTTTTTTTTTGAGGCCCAGTGGTGGTTTGGGTGTGGTGTAAGAACTGGTGTTAGATCGATCAGCTCCTTTAATTTTCCTTTTCCTTTTTTTTAATTTTTTTTTTTTTGTTTCTGCCAATTTTTTTGTTGTTTCTTATGTCAAGTGTCGAAGCCTGGTCGGCGATGGACTTACAGTCAAATGGAGGCGGCCATTGAACTGGTGCGAGAGGGGAAAATGGGGATCAAAATGGCTGCCCGCATGTACAACATTCCGACTATGACGCTGTGGAGATGGACGCAGAAAGCGGGCGTCTCGAGCGTGTTTGTGCCGCCCAAGTCGTCGACGTCGGCTCGCGGTTCGGTTCGCCGTCGTGGTAGTGGTGTCGGTGGTCACAGAGGCGGTGTAGTCGGTGTCGGTGGTCAAGAGTCGTCTCCGACTCTGATAAGTTTCGTTCTGGATCAACAAGCGCCGGTTTTGCCCATCGTTAATGACGATTTGATCGGTTCGGGCGGTTGTATTTCATAGACAGGTCGTTGTGTGATGTGTATATAGTTTATTTAATTTTTTTAAATTTTATTTTGATTGAATTTGATGAAAATAAATAAATGAGGTGCAGTGATTTTTTTTTTTTTTTTGTGTTGAGGGAAGAGTTTTTGAGGTGGAGGATTCTGAGACGTTGTGAACCCTTTGAGACCCTGTTTATGTGTTTTTTTTTTTTATAAATTAATTTATTTGAAATTTTTTTTAAATGAAAAAAACCGTTTGTGGTTTTTGATTGGAAATAGTCCTATTTTGGGACTAGAAATGGTTTTGTTCGGAAAAAATTTCCCGCCCGTTAAAGATGGAAAGATAGTAAAACGTTGCATTTTATTCTTGCAACAGATACGGTTCGTCGCAACAAACGCTGGACAGAGAGTCAGATGGAGCAGGCCATAGAGGAGATTCGGGCTGGACGGATGTCCATCAAGCTAGCCTCTCGCATCTATGGCATTCCCACAATGACCGTCTGGACACGAACGCAAAAGTTAGGCATAACAAGCAGCTATAAAATGAATTATTTTAAGGGTTATCATTCTGCTTCCTCTTCCACCTCGACGCAAAACAGTCATTTTTCCGTTGGATGATTAACGAGTTAAATTAAAAAAATTTACGTGGTGCTTCGTTTTTTTAAAATTATTTTTTTTTAATTTAAAAAAATTTTTTTGCGCCTCAGATTTGAAATTTTAATTTTTTTTAAATTTTTGACTGTTTTTGTTAGTAAGTCGTATTTAATTGGAGAGAAAATAGAATCGATGTGAAGGAGTTTCACAAGGTGTGTACTAGGATGTTTAGAAATGTTTATAAAGTAGTGGTCTATTTATCGTAGATTTATAACGAAAATGATATATAAAAGGAATAGGCATTTGACTTTTTTTCATTTTTTTTTAATTTAAAAAAGGAGTTAGAATTTTATACTGTTAAAATTAATTTTTTTATTTTTTGTAAAATGAAGATTTTTTTCTAAAAACACAAACATACTGTATGTTGTAGTCGTTGATAAATAAATTGTGCTTTTGATGATTTTTGACTTGCATTTTGTTTTTAAAAAATGACCGAAATGAGGGGGTTAGTGATGCTGTGGTGGTGCATCAAGCAGCTCGCTTTGGTTGTGGTTTTTTTGTTTTTTGTTTACTCTAGTTTTGTTGTTAAAAAAATGTTTTTTATTTTTTTTTCTCTTTTTCCAACTAACTTCGCTGCTTTTTTAATAAGTGAGGGCACTTGTTAAACTAGGGTCCCTGCACTACAATCAATCAGGAGATTATCGACCTAGTCGTAAAGATATGAAGTACAAGCGATGGAGTCTGAATGACATGATGAAAGCCATGGAGACTGTGATTTCGGGTCAGTCGTCGGTGCCGTTAGCGGCACGGCAGTACCGGGTGCCGGAGTCAACGCTGCAGTACCGCGTGGACGGAATTCGTGGGAAAAACTACAGAAAGTTTCGCGTAGATGTGTTTTTGACTCGGGAAGAGGAGCGGACGATCGTGGCTCACGTGCGAAATGAGTGTAAAAATGGCGGGACGATGAACAGGAGTCAGGTGGCCGATTTCGCGATCGGGATCGTGCGCAAGTCCAGTTATGACAGGGCGGAAAAGTTGGCTAGAAATGAGACGTTTCAGCATCGCTGGCTTCTGTATTTCTTAAAGAAACATGGCGATTTGACTGTTAATGATGACTGAGTTTAATTTTTTTTTCTTTTTTTCGTTTTGTTTTGGTTTTGTTGGATAGAGGGTTTTTTTGGACGGTTCTTGAATTGTTTTTAAACCCTTTTTCGATTTATTTTGTCGTGTAACATCAAGCAGCCTTTTTTAGATTGTCTAAGGATTTGATTTTTTGATTTTTTTTTTGATTTTTTTGTCGAAGGAAATGCGTTGCCTCTCTTAGGTTTTTAATTTTTTTTTTTTTAAATTTTTTTTTTTCTTTTGAAAAAAAAATTTTTTTGTTTATATTTGAAATGATTGAAAAAAAAGAGAAAAATTGTTGTTTTTGCATTCTGCCCAACTACTTGTGGCCATTTTCAGGAGTTCAGCCTGGAGTGTGGATGCGCACACCCACACGAACTGGTCCTTGCAAGTCGTGGCACGAAGAAACAATGGTGCAGACCATTCGCAGCATTTTCACCCGTGGTCTGTCGATAATTGAAGCGTCTCGTTCGTCCAACATACCCTACCCGACTCTCTTCTTCTACACGAAGAGAGTGAAACAAATTCTGAAACCTTATGAGAAAAGCAGTGCGGGTCCTCCAACAGGTTGGTTCAGACATTTGGGCCGCTTGTTGATTTTTTTTTTAACAAAAAAAAAAAATTTTTAATTTTTTAATTTTGGCCCGTTATTGAAATTTGATTTGACAAAATGCTTAACCCCAACAGGAACTGTGAGCCAATCGATGGAAGGGCGTATTCAATATTTTTCTGGACGTCGTGGTCGTCCGACAAAGACTTACTGCGGCTTTTGGTCCGATGAGGTGATCGATGACGCGATAAACAGGGTGGTTTATAGAGATCAAGTTCCGCCCCGGGGTTGTGTCGGTGGTGGGGACGCGTCGTCTCAGTTTGCTGGTCCTCTTGCGCTTCCACAACACGTGTCTCTTCCAATTGCGGCGAGTTTGGAGCCCGAGATGGGGAATAATGTGTTGTCGTCCGCTTCGTTGTCGATCGTGCCAGCGTGCACGAAATCGGAGCAGGAAACGCAAGTTAAGAACGAGGTGTGTTGTCAAGTGGTCTCGAGTTGTGACGAGAATGCGGAATGCGTGGTCGTTGAGAGCAATCCGGAGTTATTTTTGGATAAGGAGTTGAATGATGACAATGACGGTGAAGGGAGTGATAAAAATTAATTTTTTTTTTTTGAATTGAATTGAATTTATTTATTTTATTTTTTTTTTATTATTCAACAAGACATATATAAACATATATCGATATATTTATTTTGGATTTTCGTTTGATCTTCATATGCCAAAAATAATTAAATGCCAAACCATCCATGTTTGTGTGTAGAGAGACATTTTAGTATTTATATATTAACACATATTTAATCTGAATATGCAAAGAATGTGCTGCTTTTTTGAGCATAATATATATGCAGTGTTGATACATAGTGATATGCAGATGTTAGATATTTTCTTTTCAAATTTCCCAATTTTTTTGTGGACAAATTTTTTTAGTTTTTCAGTTGTGGAGGTCTTAGTAGTGGTAGACATTCACGCAGAAAATCGGATTTACAAAAATTTACAATAATTGAATTGTAAAAAACAAATGTTTATATTTACGTAGAAATGTGTGCCGCCATTGTAGTATGCAAAATTAAATAGTAATTAGAGAATAGATTTCAGTAAATTGTCTAATTTTATTGCAATACTACGCAATTAAAGTTAATTTATAGCTGTTTTTGCCGACTAGCAAGCTAATTAAATTTTTAATCAGATGAAAATGGCTGAGACGTAGCCAGCCGCTAACTATTATTAGTTAAGCTAATCGAGCGGATCAAAGTCTACGTTTACCGTTTTAAAAACGCACTTTCCGGTTAATTTTATAAATTTAATTATCGTAAATTTTTGTAAATCTGATTTTCGCAGTGATTTTAGTCTGTGTTTATGTTTTTCTTCTGTGATATTTATTCGTAGACTCAAGTGTATTGTAACAGTAGAGGAAGGTTTTGTTTTTGTTTTTTAGTTATTTTTTATTTTTTAGTTAGAAGTGAATCAAAAAATTGTGGAGTAAAGTTGAAATACTATTTTTTAAATGGCTTTTGTATATTTACCAAAAAAGAAAAATACCAAAAAATGATTTCCTCGCCCACAAGTGGCGAGGATTTAAACAGCTTGCAATTGTTTTTTCAGTTCTGTGTATCTATGCAATAATATAAATTTAATGTGTATAAAATAGTTTTTTTTTCCTCTCTAAAAATACAAAAATCAGTTCAAAGACATGAAAAACTACATCAAGCAGCTTCTGTGAGGCAAAAGTCAATTTTTTCCCTCTGTTTTTGGGACAAAAGTTTTTGTTTTTCTTAAAAAAAATTTAAAAAATTTTATTTTAAAAGGGGATAATTTGTAATTTAATCCTTTGACCATCCGTTGGCCACTTGATGTGACTATTACAGGTGGCAGCAATTGGCCCACTTTGCCCACTTACAAAATCTGGACGAAGGAGTCCATGTTCACGGCCCTCAAGGCTGTCTTCGCCCGTCGAATGACTTACCAACAAGCGTGTGATCATTTCTGCATTCCCGTTCCTACTTTCTATTATTATATGAGCCGTGTTCGGAAATCGTTGAAACCTATGGAAAGGGAGGATTATCAGCCAGGTAAAGATTCGAGATGAGACGAGATTTTAACGAGATGAGATTTTTGGTGGCCAGATTGATGATGAATTGTTATTGTTGGCCTAGAAGGAAGTTGCATTGCAGCCGATCAGATGAATATCAAGGGCCGACATGGGAAAACACTCAACATCGCTGAGAGTGATTTGAATTCCGCCATTATGAACGTGGTTTGTCGATCGGGAAAATTAAGTCAGTTTTGTTTTTTTGTTTTTTGTTTGTTTTTAATTTTTTTTTTTTTGAATTGGGTTTGGCTCGAGACTGCGAAAAGTGTTTACCGAGTGCAAAACATGTTTTTGATGAAAAAAGTGTTTTGGAGTTGGTAGTTCAGGCGGATCCCTACTTTAGGGGATTTTCATGGTGTACTTACTTCCCATTAGCATGGAATTCTGGGTATGGTAGTTGATTTGACTGTTTTATGATTTTTTTTGTGCCAAATTTCAAATTCTACATTTTCTTCGTTTATTTTCTTATAATTGCATGTAAAAAGCACAAGTTGACTACCATACCCAGAATGCTTAGCGTAATTAGAGTGCGCATGTGTGAAAATCCCCCCAAAATTGCACTAAAACAAATATAAATTCAGAAAACATTGGAAATACATTAGAAAACATAATTAGAACACAAAGGTAAAGAACATGTTTCTTTGAAAGTTTACGCTACTGGAACCATATCTTCGTTCCTATCTCCGAAAGTTCGTAAGTCGAATGTTCGTAAGTAAGGGTTCGCCTGTAAACGACAGTTTTGTTTTCGCGGCATCGGTGACAAACTCAGAAATTTATAAAATTTTTGTTTGTGATCGGTCACGTTTAAATGGTGGAAACATTTCGTTTAGCTCTGCCCCCCGACAACGAGTCGAGTACAGCCACGTCCACTCCCCGCATGTCCAACACGAGTTTTAGTCCGATGAGTCCTGCCAACGAGGAAGGGTTGTCCGCTAGCACGTTGAGTGCAGGTTGGCATTTCTTTACTTTACTGATGGTCTAGAACGAGTTTGTTAATTGTCTTGTTTTGCACAAAAAGTGGAAGTTGCCCTGCCTTTGCTTCAAGGAGACGAGTTTATGAATCGCATGAACGTGAAACCACGTGGGCGGCAGAGGTCTTGGAAACAGGAAGACATGTTCAGTGCCATAAAAGCGATCGTGACGCATCAAATGTCGTTGGCCAAAGCGAGTCGACAGTTTGGCATCCCGTATCCGACCCTAAAGGTCTACTTGAAGAAGGTGGCCAGCATGGCCAAGCCACCCGAATGGGCTGATTCGGAAACACCGTCGTTGCCTGCTGGATGGACGCCTCCGCCGTTGAATACGTGGTCAAGTCCTCAGGGTAAAATATTAAGGGTTGGCCAAGATTTCCGAGGAAAAGACCAGTTTGAGGACTTCATTATTCGGGAATGTTGAAGGTGTTGCTGATGTAACCTTTGTTTTACGAGGTGTTTGGTGATTGGCCTGATTTTTGTTGATTCACACTACACAAGTTTTCAGAAAGAATTTTCCTAAGTAATGAAATGCTGCCATCTTTGTTTTGCTCTTTACTGAAGTGTGATTGGCTGGTTTCACAGAATTAAAGATGAAATTGATTCATCTTTCAAAGAACACAGAAAAAAGTCCAATTTTGGCTAAAAGACATTCTTTGGTGAAAATTCTGGCTAGTGTGAATCAAAATGGACAGTTTTACGCATGTTTACAAAAATTATAAATTTTTACCATCAGCAACCCTTTAAAATGGCGGATTTGAGCGTGATAATCCGATTTTGATCCTCTGGGATTAAATTAGCTGCGTTCAGAGTTATAATCCAATAGTTAAATTTGACTAATGCACTTGGAAAATTCATGTTAATGAGATTATTCGGCTTTGGGTAGCGGCACATGATATCCCGGCACGGCGAGCTGGGAGTCATTTATAACAGGAATTATTTCTCCTGACAGCCATCACGGAAGGAACTTTTATTTCTCTCCCGGGGGTTGCTGTCTTCATTTTTCCTGCGAATTTAAATGGTGTAATTGAAAAAATTAATATTAAAGAAATACAGAGGTTTGGTCGAGTGAAGGGAGTTTGTTTTGGGAAGTGGGGAGATAAGGGAATCAGGTAAAACCAGTTGGGGTTGCTGCTAACCCTTTGAAGGAAATTGGGGAATGGAGAGCTGATTGTTTGGTTGGGGAGTTTCACACGATTATAATTTGAGATTTTAATTTTGATAACGCGTAGACGAGAAAATAATTCGAGTGGAAATCGAAGTTCGTGGAATTTTATCACGGAATCAAAATCCCACACAGTTTTGTGGATTTTTTCCCAGAATTCCGGTCCAAAGGATAGAGGAAAGCATTTACACGCAAGATTACGTGAGAAATATGCGTGGGGTATTTTTATGTGATTTATGAATTGGAATTGGGTTTAATGAAATTATTTGCTCAAAAGATGTTTATTTTTTTGTGGATTAATTTAAATTCTATTGGATTTCTGTGAAGTACTGGAAATTCTTTTGAAATTTTATTCTATTTTTGAGAGAATTATTTAAATTTTCATGAAATTATACAATTTGATGCAAAAGACACAAAGGAAGGGATTATATAATGCTTTCAAAACATCAATAAGTCTGTTTTTAGGCTTTGGTGAGGATTTTAAGGGTAAAAAACGGGAAAATGTGAAAAATCAAAGATGTACTTCATAAAGCCAAGTGGCAAAATATATAAGTTTTGGTTGAATCTCAAAAGATTCAGAATCAGTGCCATTAACTAGGGTCCTTGGGCATTGCCCACTCTTGCTATATGATACAACCGACTCTGAATGCAGGTAATTTAGCAGCTCCGATGTGAAACCTCAAACTGTTCTTCGGAGGAAAATTTGGTCGGGTTGATGGGCGTACTAAAACAATTGCACTGTAGGTGCAACGACACTGGGGCCAAGGCCAACGGATCCGGACGATTCGCAGAAGAACGAAGCGTACAACAGGAAGTTGACGATAAGCGAGGTCTATTCGGAAAGCACGTCGGACTCGAGTCAGGACGATGAAGACGAAGACGAAGAGAATCACGAATCTAATCAAAAGATGGTAAACCCAACATTTCCGCCGTCCTCTTCGATCACTTTCGAACCAATTCGACCGCCAATTCAGGAGGAATCCGGGGATTCGGAGCCGTGTTCGTCCCGAATTCCCAAAGTGGAGCTGATGGAAGGGTCTTCGGAGGACGAGGACGAAGACGAGGAAGACGACGAAGCCAATGCGGCCGCAGGAGTCGGGCAGCAAGTACCAGCTATGCAGAATCCCTGTTTGAACAAGGGCCCCGAAGTCCCACTTCAGCAAGAAGAGATGGAGGAAGAGCACGACAACCGGCCGCCATGGATCGAAGTACTCACGTTGGACTGACAATGAATGGGCTGAAGGGGTTGTTCTCATCGAAATTTTCTCATTTTTGGGTCTTCTAACTGGCATAAATAATTCCCGGGTTTTGATTTTTTGAATTTCTTAATTAATTTTTTTTAAGAAAAAAAAACTGCTGGCCAGTTGGCGAATTGTGATTTTTTTGGAAAAAAAACAAGATGGGGGATTTTTTTTTTTAAATTTTTGGAATTTTGTTCTTTGCTTTTGTACCATTAGCTTTCGATATTTGAATAGTACGTTCGTTTTGTGGAATCTCAGTGGGGACGATGAAAGTAATTTATGACTCGTGAAAGATATCTCTGCGTTAGATGTACAGAATAAATATTCGTGTAAAGTTTTGTGCTTCCCGCCGCCGCCCCATAGAAATATTATTTTCAGTTTTCTACGTTTGAAATTACAAAGCAAAAGTACAAAATGATGGGAGTCCAAAGCCCGGTTTTTGTTTAAAACTTAAATTTTTCTAACAACAAGTAAATGAAATAACAATGAATCATCACAATAAACTTATGCAAACAGTCCAATAGGCTTCTGTAAAACTGATGCAATTGCTACATGGGCCTTTTGTCATACCTGGTTTTTAGCAGTTAAAACCAATAAAACAATGAATATGTCTAACCACCAACGAAACATCCATGCAAAGATAGAAATCAAACTTAAATATTCTCTCGTCGCTTGCCTTAGTTCATTCATGGCAAAAAAGAAAATGAAATACTCTGATTTATCATGATTGTCAGCCATTTTTGTTTGAAATTCGGGGGAAATTATCAACGATTGCAAAAGTCGTCCAATTAGATTGGTTAAATTGCACTTTATTGCTATAGATCGAAGTATTATTATAAGTAATACCCCGCTTAACGCTGGATTTCTAATTACGTCATTTTATCCAATTCCATTGGCTGCTTTAATTACGTCATTGTGTTTTGATTTGGAATTCAGACGGATTTAGGCGTGTTTGTTTACAAAAGTTGACTTTATGCGAAAACAGCGTTAAACGAAGCCGATATACGAATAGGCACTTCCATGTATTTAAGAGAGCGCTATGACCAAACAGCGTTAAGCGGAGTATAGCTATTTACGAAAAGGTGATATTTTTTTTGCCATTTAAAGTATCTCGTGACTTCCCGCATATCATCCATCTACGATCTTCCCTCCACTGTGATCAGACAAGCTGATCTCAGCTTTCTTTTTTTGTTTGCAAAAATAAATGAAGAAATACAAATATTATAGGACAAAACTAGAGAAATAGCAAGTCATTGCTTTATTTTGTGTGCTATTAAGTGGATTTTTGGATGAAAAATGTTTTTCATGTGTCCCGTAGTTCATAAGATGCACAAAGAAAAACGAAAACATTTATCAATATCATTCACAGTTCGGACCCGAGTTGACAAGCAAAAGATGTTTACGTGTCACGACGCGTCCAGTGTATACCAGTGTTTAAGAAATTTATTTATTTTCAATTATATTTATTTTTTATTTCTAATTTTTACTTTTTTAAAAAAATATCAACTATGAGTTTGTGGCAAATCGACGGCCGAATCTTCCCTAGTGCCTTGTGTAGTTAGGTCACGTGACTTTTTCTTTTTTGCTAAAAATTTAAAATACCGTATTTTATCGATTCTAAGACGCACCCTAATTTTCAGTACTACGGAAATGGGAAAAAACGCTAATTTCCATTGTAAAGTGCATCGAATCTAAGACGCACCGCCAATTATGGAGTCGGTATCACGTCAAAAAAGTGCGTCTTAAGAGTCATGAAATACGGTTAAAAAAAAATTAATTTTTTTTTATATTTACGAAAAGCTTTGACAGCTTTGTTTCCATAGCAACCTGAAAAATGTCAGCGTTGATCTCTTAATGGCAACATGTTTTGAATGTCAGCTCCGGTGCGAAACTTTTTTTTTATTAGAAAAATAAAAATTTATTATTTTGGTTCTTTGAAATGTAAATACATAATAATAGTCCCAAGTTGCTTCCGGTGTAGCTTTGATGTCGAGACGGTGTTTTGATGCCCATTTTTTTGTGATATGTTTTTAATTTTTAAATAATAAGGTATTATTAATATTAATGGATAAATACATTTTTTGAAAGCCAAACAAAACATTTTGACTAATTTTACAAAGAATAGTTAATATGCAAGTTGTGATGTATATACATATATATATCATAAATATATATATATATTGGAATAATAATAATAATGATAATAATAATAATAATAATTGCCCATGATGTAATTTTTAGCATCTGTTTCCTGATGTGATATTTGGTTTGATATTAAAATAAAATAAAAATAATATAAACAAAACAAAAAAATGAACAAAAAAGAAAGAAACAAAAAAAAAAGCAGCCACATATCATTAATTTAATTACATGATTTTGATAATTATGGGAAAAATGGATGTTTTGTGTCCATATGTTTTCTATATTGTGAATTGAAATTGATTTGTAACTTAAGTGTTTTGTTTACATATTTTTTTTCCTTCCAAAATTTTGTTTTTCGAGAAAAAACAATTTTTTTATGTTGTAATCTGAAGTATACATTAAAGGTTAGCTTCGGTGTGATATTATGATATACATAATTTTTTGTTTTAGGTTTAATTTATATCTACTTCACGTAAAAATGCTTTTTTTTATTTAAATAACTTCCTCACAGTGAGCACTTTTTTGTAGTAAATTTTTTTTATTTTTAAATTTTTATTGTAACATATTTTGGTTCGAATGAAATGCCATTTAAGTGATTTGTCCATACATTTTTGTGAAATTAAGAAATGGTATTGTTTTTTCCGCCCTGTTGTTGAAATTACGAGCTTCGTATACATATTTGTCATGGTATAGAGTACTGAAATGGAATGAATGATTAGATGAATATTTTTTTAGGATTGTTTTTGTTTGTTTCGATCATTATTTTTTATTATTTTTAAGTTAAGAATTAGTAAATGTAGTTTGTTTTGTTTTTAAATTGATGATAGGTGTGTCTGTATATTTGTTTAGTGTATTTTGTAGGCTGAATTTTTAATTCGATCGAAAAGATATGCTTTGTATGAAGCTTTACTTTGAAATAAAAACCTGTGAAACTGTAATAATGTTGTTTTCTAAAGACTGGTTCTCGCTAATAAGTATGGGAGTATGATACAGTAAAATCATAAATTTGGTGTAAAACTGATCAAATTATTCAAATAATTGTCTTTTAAATATATTTAATTGGTGAGGTGGTTTTTAGAGACTTTCGGCTTAGCCAGCAGCCAGCCAGAAAAGATATTAATTAACCCAGCTATAGCCAGCCGTTAACTATTATTGGTTAAGCTACTCGAGCCAGCAGCCGATGAAAACTGTTAGGCGCACATCTGTTCTAAATGATCAGTTCTCTTTCGGTCTTAACTAATTCAAAAATCGAAACAAAATTTTTTGTTTCCGAAGTTCTTTTTATCATCTTTCTACTCGCTAGCGAGAACCAGCCTTAGTTCTAAGGCTTAATTTAGCATTTGCGCGAGAAAAAGTACGTTTTCTGAGAAAATAATGAAGAAATCAGTGTTTTGGTAAGGGAAAATTAAATTATTTATCAAAATTATAAACGAGCAACTGAAGAGAGTAATGTTTTATTTCCCAAACACTTTTATGGTTCCGTGGTAATTGCAACGGGGTTTTGTCCCTTTAGTTAATATTAATTTAGTTCTGAGTTAACCGCGCTCCTGTCACAAGAAGGTAATGAGTTACGCTCATAATTTGATGAAATTTATAGTAATAATTCGTGATTTATTAATTTCAAAATTAAAAAATTTTTATTAAACAAAAGTGAAATTTATGACCGAGATTAAAATTGATGAAAAATTTGAGGAAAAATTTCAAAATGGCAGCTCCTTGCAAGCAGTTTGCAAGCATAAAAGTGAAATAAATCGATAAAATATTAAAATAAAAATGAAATTTCGACATCAACGTAATGATGGACTTGTTTGCAGCTTTAATTGAATCCTCGCCTGAAGTTATACCCGTCAAAGATGAACCCTACGACGATATAACGACAACCGAAAGTCCGTCTATGAGTCACGCTGGTCCACTTCCACCTCAAGTCAGTCAGGGATTACTGGCGCCTGTTCTCGTTTCTGTTCCTTCTGCTACACAATCTACTTCATCCGGTGCTTCTTCCGTCGCTGCTTCAACTGCAATAGC
>JAQIXT010000217.1:0-51730 GCA_034700445.1 Stenotaenia linearis
TAGAGTATAATTTCTGACGCAATCTGACAGGAAGTTTCCTGTACTTTGCCCTGTCAAATCACTCACATTTTGATAGTGATGTTCTTCCGCCACCTATTGGGTTTATCATGTAACTCTATGGAAAAGTGAAAGTCGCGTAGGAACACTACTATCCACTCCTAACTGATTTCTATACTACGAAGCACTTCAGTGCAAAATGTCAGCGTAGCAATGGAGACGAAATACACGTTCTGAAACTTATTTCTTTATAAATGAAATAAAACGAAAAATCTGACCGAGCATTTTGGTAACATTGGAAAGGTGAGAAATCGTTTTAAAACCTTGTTTGTATAGATTTATTTATATTTTAGATCGCAATCGAAAATTCTCATAAGAAGCAATATAAATACAAATTTTACTAAATGAACGATCTTGGAAGCATTACCGAAACCGACAAAGAATGGAAATTGAAAATAAATCTCGATGATGCAAATTCAGTTTCAACATCAGTCATCAATAATAAAGTGAGAATTACTGGGAATTATTACAGAAATGGAGCTTGGCATATTATTGATGAGTCATATACCATTCCTCAAAAATTCTCACAAATTTCGACTACTAATGTTAATGGCAAAATACGAATTGTTGCTAGAAATAGTGACGGTAATTGTCCTTTAAATTAAAGGCGGTAAATTAAATCCTTTATTTTGCGAAGACTCAATTACGAAAATGTGTAAACCATTTTAAGTTTTATTGTTTTCTGATTAGTGAAATATGCAATGATTCATATACAAAGCTAATAAAACCTCTGATTTTATTTTTGTATATATACTGAATATTCTTTATTTGTCACCTTTTTTTCTTCTTCTTGAGTTTTTATTTTTAAAAAATTTTTGAGTTTCTTGCATACTGTTTTGTCGATTTAAGGTCAGTAGAGTTTAATATGTACTGATATACTGATAATCAAATTTGGAAGGTTTTGTCGGATTTAAAAAAAATGCCATCTTGACGGGAGAGAAAGTGAAGCTTTCAATCGTGCATTTACGTGGTTAGCAGGTAAGCCGAACAAAGTGTTTAAATGTGGTTAAAACTCTTAACTATTGTCAGTAGAGGGTAGTATCTACGGGCTAGTTACGTTTGAATGTTTATTTCTATGGCAATAACTAAAAATGACAGCGTAGCAATGCAAACGAAATACATGTTTTGAAAATTGTTTCTTTATAAATAAAATAAAAACAGAAGAAAAACATGACCAAGCATTTTGGTTCTAACATTAGAAAGGTAAGAAAACTGCTTTAGAAGTGTGTTTGCATAAATATGATAGGTTTATTTTCATTTTAGTTAACAATTAATAGGTGGTAAATTCTGACAAGAAGCAATAAAATCCAAAATTTCCAAGATGTACACCGACGATGCCACCGTAACAGCGCCGTTGGCTAAAATTCAGCAAACTAGTGAGGCTTGGACATTAGATTTAAATGTGAATTCGCCTTCTCTAATTCTCTCATGTTTGACTGTGAATAACCGGATGGTCAAAATTAGTGGTCATTTTTTAAAAGACGGTAATTGGAAAGAATTCAGTGAAACTCATGTCATTCCTGACGGTTACAGCGCCGTATCAAACTCGAACGTCAATGGTAACATGAAAATTATCGCTAGAAAGTTTGTAGAAAATGACTACAGTGGAATTCTGAGTAATGTCACAACCATGATCAGTCAAACTGTTGAATCTGGAACAGAGGCAATGAGTGGGTCGGCAAAAGTGCAGCATGAGACCCTCAGAACAGTAGTGGACTCGATTGGCAACTCAATATTCAGTGAAGGTCTTAAAGTTGGGAATATTCAAATGGCCCCTCAAGGAATTACCGTTGGGAATATGGAAATGTCTGGGCATGGAATAAACATCTGGGAAATCGAAACCGATGGACAGAGTAGCGGTAGTACAACTCCAGAAGTGGAACCCCAAGGGAATGACAGAGGAAGTTCTGAAATACCCTCTCAAGAAGTCGGAAGCGGCAGCCACATTCCTCCCGTTTCTTCATCTCATCACAGGAAACGAAGAAGTTGGCCTTTTCCCATGAACTTTAAATGGCCTTGGGAGTGGCCGTTCCAATAATTAAATGTTGGAGTCATTTCTCAACTTATAACGTTTTTGGCAAAATGTAAAAAAAAAAATATTGATTTGAGAAAGTAGTAAATTTTGTTTACAGCTTTTTTATTGTCGCGTTATTAAAGCCCCCGAAACAAATTTTAAAGTTTAGGTAGTAATAAAACCAATTTATTTACATACGACATTCACAGCTGGAATTTCCTAAGAATGTTACTCTAATGTAGTTACTGCATTGTTACAGAAACAGCTCACAATGGTACTGTTGAAGCAATGCAATATACCATCATGCAATTGATACCGAAGTAGATTCCATGTAACAGTTTATCAGTTTACGGTTCATTAAATAAATTCAAAATTTAAAGATGGACAAGGGTGAAATTTTCAGATTCCGATTGTCGCACTTGGTAAAATAGCATTAAATTACATGTAAATTCATGCAAATAGCTAATCAATTACAATTCTCAGCAATCTTCAGTTCGTTTGGTCTCGTTGTAAAGATACTCCGATAAACTTGTATTTCCCAAAACTTTCTGGTCGTGAAAATTAATTTAAGGTCCTGACATTATTGCGGCTGAATGCAGGAATTCATTTATAAGATGCCACCGAAAGGAAAAAGAATAGCACCGGAAGAACACTTAGCTAGAGTTCAACACACCTCTAACAAGTGGATACTGACTTTGAATTGCAACGATGAGAATTTGCGTCAAGTGAAATTTAGCGTCAGAGACGACGTTTTAGTTGAACTAAGCGGACATTATCGTCCTTTTCATAAATGGAAAGTGTTTTGCGTGCAATACGTGATACCAAAAGACTATATTTTCGTGTCAGCTACGAGGGAAGATGGAATTTTAAGGATAATAGCTCAAGCCGGTGAGGATCCCGAGAAGAAACGTCAATATTGGCCACTCAATCCAAATTTTAAATGGCCTTGGGAATATGGAAAATAAAATTTAAATAGTAGAAATCGCAAGGAAACAAATTTATAGTTTTATTGTTATTTAAATAAATATTATTAAAAAAAATTGTAAACCAAATACACACATTGTAAAACACCGAGGAATGATTAGGGAGTTTTTTGTCATTTAATGAAAGGACCAATAAATTCGTACAGCCGTTTCTTTTTCCAACCTAACCTCGAAAAAATATTACTTTTTACATGTCAATTTCTAACAGATGGCACTACAGTCTCAGTTGCCATGGTAAATTGTTTCGGTGTTGTTCAAGAATTCTTTATTATTAGAATATTCAAAGTATTCAAAATGTAGAGTTTTGACAACTGTACGTTTAAACGCATACGTAAAAGTATTTGCTACAAATGCACAAGATGTAACGACAAAAATTTGAATCGGTTTTCTCTAAAGCTTCACGCAATTCGGTGGCGGTGCGGTACATCATCAAGTGGTATGTATATATTATAATTGATTATTCATTTTCTAGATAATTATATTTACACACATTAATCATGCTCCATAGGTGTGGATTTAATTTCAGTCGTCTAAGTTACTGCAAACAAAAATTATTGAATTTCATACTTAAAACTATTGTGGCACAAAATAAAGCAATAAGGTGAGTATAAATTAAATTTAATAATTTTATGATTATACAATTTAATTTTTTAAAGAAAAATATGGCAACATTCAACGAAAAACCATTAAAGAGAGGTCGTAGAAATCATGTACAGTTGGGAAGTATCCGCTGTTCTCCATCAACGTGGACTCTCACAATTGACTTGACAAATGATAAAGTGCGTCAAATTAAGTTTACTGTTGATGATAACCGAATCGAGATTAGTGGCCTTTATCGACCTTATCGGAGTTGGAAAACGTTTAATGAGCGGTACATATTGCCTGAAGGTTACACATACGTATCAACTACTAAAAAAGACGGATGTATGACTATTACTGGTGAAGCGATGAAAGATGAAGAAACTGTATGGTCTCGTAATCATTGGCCTTTTAGCGGGAGATGGCCGTGGGAGGTACGACCAACGATTTGGCCGTTTATTTAAATCTCGGGAAAAAAATTATAATGTTGAAAAGTAGATTTTTGTCCGGATCAATTATTAATCCAATATTATGTACATAACGTTATAAACCATTGAGTCTTAGTTTACCTGTAATATTCAGGAATTTGAATTTAAAAAATTAAAATTTTCTAATGCTTTAGTTTGATGTAATGTGTTATTGATTTGTATTTGTATTTGGTTGAACTGGATTTAATTAAGAAAACCCTGTTTTTGAAATGGCCCGAGTTAACGCGAGTTAACGCTTTACGATTATGTCAGTTTCAGTTGCTATAGTAACGGTTGTGAATGAAAATGGAGTTTTACAATTTTTGAGACCACGTTCAGATCGTAGTATTTGGTAGACTTTATTTTTTATACGTTTATTATCGTGAATTAAAAGAGAATTTACAATTTTGAAGCGTCAATATGCCATCACCGCAAGGTCGTTGTTGCAAGACTGACGACGTACAACTAGGGATGATTCGCATGTCACCGAAGAGATGGAATTTAACTGTCGATTTGACTAACAAGAGTAATGGCCAGATGGACGTAGCTGTTCAAAACAACCGGATTGATATTCAAGGGGACTATATAAGCAGTATAAGTGGCGAAAAGAAGACTTTTCGTGGAGCTTACCAAATTCCCAAGGACTTCGTTTGTACCTCAAGTCGCCAAACGGAAACGAAATTCGTTGTACACGCCGTTCGCAAGAAATCGAAAACACTTTCAAGCGAAACAGAGAACGTTAAAACCCTCCGCGGAGGTGGTTTTTTCGACTGTTTACATTCAAAACTGAAATATCTGATGCCGGGACAATAAAATTGATAAATAGAGTTAAACAGTATAAAATACCGAAATGTAATGTAATCTTGTGCATTTATTTGTAATTTGATTTTAAAAATATTAAAAAATATGTAAATAATAAACAAACAATTTTTTTCCCCTAAAATTGTCATGGTTTTAAACGTAGATGTCGCTGCACAAACTTTAATAAGCCTGTCCTGTGGGACCAAAATATCAAAGTGAATTTTTTAAAAGAAGTAGAGAAGTAGTTTTCTTAAAATAAGGATGCAACGTTGCTTTTTACTAATTACTGTCGTTTGTTTAATGTGTGTTTACATTTAGTTTCCAAGAAATTTGCATGGATAACACATCAGATACGGAACAAAGTAGTGGAAACGAAACTTCGCAGGAATTTTCAGTTGGAGGAGTTCATTTGACAAACACTAAATGGACTTTAGAATTGCAGTGTTGTAATTTTGACGCTGTTCACTTGCATTCCATCGATTTTACAAATAAGCAAGTTAAAATAGCAGGCCAGTATTATCTTAAAGGAGTTTGGTGCGATTTCTGCGAATGTTACACGATTCCGGAAGGTTTCTTTTGCACAAGTTGTGTGAACACAAGCGAAAAATTTCTTATTGAAGCAGAGTATATGGAATGTCAAACAGAAACTGAAGAAGGAGAAGAACAAGAAGCTGAGACCGAAACCGAAAATGAAACTTGTTGAAATGAATTTAAAAACGAAATCATTTACTGTTCAGAATTAATTGAAAATATTTTATTAAATTCGATATTGATTACATGAAACATTTATTGTGATATTGCATATACCAATTCAACAAGTTAGCCATAGATGTCACTACTGCTCTACAAAGAAATAGCTTGAGGATCATAAACAGTAGATATTTTTATTTTTTTGCTAAAAAACAAAAAAATTATTTCAAAATTTTCACGCGTAACAATTACCTTATGAAAAATGGCTTTTCCTGAACCCGTCGGACAAGTCAATGCAAATGACGAAAAATGGACACTAAAAATCGAAAATAATGAATTTACAAGTATAAGTGTTATTGATCAACATGTTGAAATAGAGAGAAGATCTCCCGCACCCTTCACGTATAATTTTGTTAAAGAAAATCACGTCATTCCAGAAGTGTACGGTCAAGCATCAACGACAGTCGACGCAGTTGGTGCAACAGTCATCGCTAGATCCAATTCACATTCGACAAACAGTAGCGATTTCTCTTTATTGGATTTTGAAGAGGAGACTTTAAAAGAATTGGTGCCTTTATCTCTGTTGTTAATTTTTTATACTGTCGTGATTTATTACGGATTCGGTTTGGATTTTCATGCTGTAATGACTGTTCGAGCTGGTTTTGCGTTGTTTTTTCATATTCCAGATTTGGATATAGACGGAAGTTATGAACAAAAGAAAAAAAGTCTAGTCATTCATATTATTGCTGTACTTCTCTATATGAGTATTCTGACTTTAGATTTGGAATATTATTTATTTCTGGTTTTGGTTCCGTATGCACTTTGTGCTTTATTATTATGTTTCATTTACGTAATGGAGCATGTAATTTAGAGTACAATTAGAATTTAACAGAAGAATATATGAATATTTATATTTAAAAGTAAACAAAAGTTAAGTTTTTTTTTGAATTTATTAGGTTAATAACCACCCTCGAATTAACTTCTCTTTAATTAATAAAAGCCGCGGCGTTTGATTTATAATTTTCATAAGGTTTGAATTGAAGTTCGTACTGCGAGTAAAAATAAACTCAAAATTGTTAACTAGATAAACATGTTATAAAAGTTATAATTTTTCAATTTCACGTTTTACGAACTTAAACGCCATCTCTTAGTTTAAATGCATATCATCCAATCACATCATTGTTTCCATTTAAGACTTAATTTCTGTATTTATTGTGTCTTCGAGATACTAAACAATTTTTGAATTAATATTTTGTCTAATCTTATCTGTGGAAAGTAGTGAATTTCAAAGTCAAATTTTATTTTGATTTGCAGTTTAAACACAAATAAATTAAATTCAGCGGTACGTGAAATATTTTACGTAAATTTACATTATAATTTATTTAATTTTACATTATTTTCTAGCAAGCATGGCTCACAAATTAGATTGGGTCATGGTCAATAAAACAAATGATAAATCATTTAATAAGTCTGATGGCTATACATCAGTAAAAGAAACAGAATCTTCTGCTGTTGGACTGACCTGCCAGTTATTCAGTCCCTTGACTGTGAAAGAAACACGAGCACCAAAAAATAGCGTGGAAGTTGAACAGTTGGAAGACGATGAAGAAGAACCTCCGTCTATTAAAGGTCTTCGCACTGTTGTAATGGCCCATGTAATTTTTATGATGTTTTTCTGTGAGTGGACGTTGGTTGCTCATTTTTTTGCTCTTCTGGGACTGACCATATTAATGTCTTTTGGCTGTTTACTTTTAAACCTTAATATAAAGTGGCATCACAACGGTGTAATCATAACGTCGTTAATCTACTTAAGTTTGTTATTATTTTATTGGAAATTTTTCGGTTTTTTGCCAGAAGTAACATTGAAATCTTTATTTAATGTTGAATATTCACTCGCAGGTTGCTTATTCCATGGTTTTATGTTCATTTTTAAATAAATATGTTTTGAAATAATTTTAGCAAAAATAAATTGTTTTAAACAAGAAATAACATTGTTTTTAAATAATAATAATAATACACAATAATATTAATTTTTGACTGAAGGTGAGATTATTTTTTATCTTTTTAAAATTTTATTTTTTATATTTTCAGTGTAATATATTTAAGATTGCTCTTCAACATTTCTGTAATTTTACATTTCCTAAGACAGTCAAGTCTATTGCGAGTGGACACTTTCATGTGGCCAGGTGCCAAAGTATAATTTAGACATCTAACAGACACACGACCAACATTTTTTGTTCAATGGGTAAGTAAGTCCATATAGAATAAGTTCGCCTTATGGGAGATTTAAAATTGTGCTTTATAAAAAGAATTTCATTATTTTATTTGTAAGTAAGTAGTATTTTAGCCTACTTTCAAAATTAGGCGAAAGATAATACGAATAAACATAAAACATCAACTAAATACGTGATAAGTAAATTTTACGCCCAAAAATGAAATGTTGCATTAACTTTTAGTTTGAGGTTATACTGATAACGACCCAACTATTTTGTTTTGGCTGTTACAGAAGAGTATGACTATTTGTAGTGTAAATTATAACATTCTTCTGTATGAGCTTATTGCCGCTTTTGGAGTTTATAATTCTTCTTGCCTCAGGATAACACATCTCGACGAATATTGGGACATCTTATAGACATCCACCTCTTGTCCAAGGCGTATGGATGCTCAAAGGATGTCTTTAATTACAATTTGCAGTTATTTTCCTTTGGAGTTGGGGGGTGAATAATGATATAGATAGAATTTCACACAGCCACAGCCAATGTTCAGCGGAGGACATCAAAAGGTGGTACTGGTACGTCACAAATTACATATTCATGTTACACCATCTCAAAGTAAGAAGTAGACGTTTAATTAACCATGCAATTAGGTTGAGACAATTAAAGGATTAAGACAAAGTACAAATCTCAATAATTTTCTAGAATGTGAATCTCATTCCACTTTAATTTTATGATTGTTACCAGAATCACAAGATGGTGGCTCCCTCCTTTTACGAAGCACGTACAGTTGAAGGGATATTGTCAATTCCATTTTCTCATTATATTTTACAACCATAGAAACATGAATTTAAAGTTTATAATTGATTTAACAGTAAGTAATATTTACCTAATAAACAGCAATAATAATTACAAATTTAAATTAAAATAAATAAATAATTTTTAATTCCACTTAAAAGTAAATTTACTTTTTAAAGAACAAATTTGCTATCAGGTTATTTAAAAAGGTAATGGTTATGCATTAGTGTTTTTAAAGCATGTTTGCGAAAAACATTTTTATCATCTTTACCTTAAAAATGATGAGATGACAAAAATGTAAACTTTTGAGTTTATTTTACATCGTTTATACATATATCGATCTGTCGTTGGTTTCTCTGAGCCTTGCATAGTGTACATTATTGATGAACTCGTTATTTATTAATAATCTTATGAGAACTCCATTTCAGAGTTATAATTTCAAAATTTCTAAAGGAAATAGTCACAAATTTATAAGATATTTATGAATTTGAAGTTATAAACAAATGTAGATTAAAACAAACGTATTTACAATAAACTTTGAAATGTTTTCTTCCAACCAAATTACTCGTAATGTGAACGTTTTTTTTTAAAAAAAAAGTAACAACATTTATAATATATACCGTAAAGGCTCCTTGATGGGTTGAATGACTTGAATCAACCTTTCTTTTTGTGAATTATTCCTAAAGCATTAGAAATCATTTTAACGAAATTTAGAAATGCTTTTCAGAGCAAATTTAAGCATAAATAGTTGATAAACAAAACTTTTAACAAACTTGCAGCTCGTCTTCCAGTATACAACCGAACAAATGCGCTCGTAGGTTTTTCACCAATCACACTTACTTACTGAGGGAGCAGACCTTTTAAAACATTAAAAATTTAAAATCTCTTTGGACAAAAGCTTGGAATCCATTTCCTCTGTTTATTTGACCACATCCTCTTAAGAGTTGTAATTTGTTTCAAGAAAATCCCCAATTTTTTTTTCAAAGTTAAAGAATTTTTTTTTTATCATATAGCACTTTAGAAAACTGAGAATAATAAAGGAACACAACACTTTCGAAAAAATATATTTATATCTTTATTTCTCCAGTATTTTTTACAAAATTTTAAATTGTTCGGAACTATAGCTCTCTTTAAAACATTGCTTAGGATGATCTGACATTGCGTTGGTTTCTGTAGTCGTTTGAAAAATTAATAATAAATTTATTAATTAAATCTTTGATCTATTCTAATATAAATATGCAAAGCAAGTTCTCGTGTTTGTTTGATAAAATGTAAATGCACGTTTTAGTGAAGCCTAAGTGATCACGACGCATGCGCATTAGTACAGTACAAGAAGTAGCAGAATAAGCAGATGTGATACAGAAAAAGAAAGAAGTTTATGAGAAATCATCATGTCAATATGGCCAAGGTTAGTTTTTATTTATAGTTTTAGATATAGTGAGTTCAATGTGTAATATTATGCATCTACTGAAAGGCGTTAGATTTATGACTTCTTCATTTTGTATTTCTATTTATGTAAGAGTACTTGCGAAATCTTTTGCTAAAAGTCTACTGGCCAGTGACCCATTACAATCTTATTTTTCGCAGTGTCCATTTACTTAACCAAGCAGAGCTTAATTTGTTTAGCATTAAAATTCCATTGAAGTGGAATTGCAATTGAAATATCCACTTGAAGTTGTGGGCCGTAATGTAATTCCCAGTTCATTAATATGCGAGTGATCCACGGATTCGGGATTCTCGCGAGTTGATTGATCCATCAACGATAAATGAATTAAACTTAAATTTGATCGTCTGAATATAATTAAGGCGACAGATGTAGTTACCTACTTATACCTGTATAATACACGTCAGTCAATCATGTTGTTGGTTAGTATCCGTTTCTCAACTGATTTCTGTCTCTTGTAACACAATTTGATCGTGTTAACCCCTGATGAAAAAGTTATAATTCGTTTCCGTTGCCTTCTAGAAGAAAAAATATCAGGGGAAACGAAACAAATTTTGCTTTTCACGTAAAACGAATGAGACTTCACTGAGCTTGGTTACAAAAAAAAATTACAAAGTTACTTTTAAAATCCAATGCAACATATAGTGAATAATCACATGACTGAGTGACTGAGGGTTTTCTTTGAAATACAACAAAGGTAATTTATCTCTAACCGAATACGAATTCTGCACATGCGCAATCGTTTATGGCATTAGAACCTCGAGCAGCTTATATTGAATTACTGGACAATTCTCATTGTTAAACCCCTTGCAGGCCAACGTCTCATACAAATAGAAATAAAAGACAGAGATGTCTCTTATTTCTATTTAATTACATGCTTCATCAAGGAGTCGATTACTTATATTATTCCATATAATAATAAAAGTTAGCTCTAGATTGAAACTGCTATAGAATAGAACTCAGCGAAGAACTCTTTATCAAATTCCACTCACGATTGGGGATTTTAGACCTAAATTGGATGTACAGTACCATGTAAAATCATTAGTATTTTATAATACAGCAAACATTTTAAGTGATTACATCTTTACACAGTTGAATAATTTTTCGATTTTCTAGTTACTCGTTCGGCCTGTCCAATTTGATCTATTTTAAAGCCTTGTTCGGAGCAAAGGATTTTGACTTCGGTCAAATACTTTTGATTCTTTGGTAATTAATCAATCCTGAAATTAATACAATTAAGTAGAAATGCAATGTTAATTAGTTAAATGGCTACCAATTTAACCTCAATCAAGTTGGGTCAAATTTAATGCATTTATCTGATACTCTCAGTTTATTTGAAATGACAGGAATTTTTTTCAAACGTAAGAATGACAAGTTATATTGATGTTTGCTATTTAATTAAGGCTGATGGTATTACACAGCTATAAGAAAGAAAGTAATCACAGTGGCGACATTTTGACAACAATGAATTCAGGTAATGATTAATTAATTTCTCTACGACTGACGATGCCGAGTGTGATTTATTTGCGTTGTACAAAGATTTTTTTTCTTCTTCATTTTTCGTAACCGAATGAATCTGAACACATTTGCACTTTAATTACTTTCGCCATCTATTTCATGTCAACTTTAAATTTGTGAAATTTGAACTTGAAGAAATGAGTTGAGAAGTTATGCGGAGTGTATTTTGCTTGTAGCACATTTATACAGTTATTAGAGCGTGATTTATGAGCTTGATAAACGAAAAAGGCTTAACCGTTAAACTAAAAAAAGATTTAGATTCAGCTTTGTAAGTTGACTTTTAAGTATTTGCTAATTTTAATGGTTCCAACATAACATTTTTATTGTATCATGTGATAAATTATACTTAGATTAATGTGAAATAAATTATTCCTTGTTTTATAATTATGTGGAAAGTTTGAAATGACATTTAAAATAATTCTAAGTAATTATTAAATTTTAATTGAGCTATTATAATCGACTTGAGACAAGATCTAAGTAGTGAAAGAAATTTAAAAAATCGTAAATAATAATTTTCGATATTTAAAGGTAAACAAAATAGACGTTTAAAATTCACATTTTCTACATTTTTTATTTTTTCCTCCGTTATCCAAAATTCCAGTCAGACGCTTCGGATTGCATAAAAAATTTGTTTGTTTTTATGCCGCTTTAAACTTTTCTTTTCCTTTAAGCATTTCTTCTTTGTATACTTAAAACTTCTTTATAATAGTTTTCGTGTACTTTTTATTAACATTACACTGCGTTTCCACTTAGGACCAGACTTCAAGGGGGTCTCTTCATGGTGATTAAAATATGTAAGGCAATAATTATGGAGTGCCATCTGTAGAAAACTGAAGAGGTGATCATTGACTATCGAGTTTCCCATGCATCTAGGCATGTAGTAATCTCAAGCATGAGTCATATAGGTCTAGCTCATGTGAATTGGGTGTATTTTTAATCATCTTTGACAAGAGGTCTTGGTTGCTTGCACGTGACATTGCCTTCATTTTGATCATCTGGTCATGTCAAAGAGATTTTAGCTCGCCTAAGTGATCTGCCTTGAATAGAAAAAGGATTTGTTGTCAAACACCTGCTGGAAGCTGATAGAAGCAAACAAAATAGACTTGTTGCTAGGCAACCGCAAAATGGATGAAGATGCTTCATCCGCTTACAAAGATTGAGGACTTGGCTGCGGTTATCACCAAATGAATGGGATCAAGGGGGTGCAATGTGGTAAGGTGTATCACGGTTCTAGAAAATATTTGCATGGAATACTAAATAAAATATTTGTATTTTTCACGTTGCTTATTCCTCGGCTGGATTTGATAATGAGTTGAGGTTTTCGAGGAATTCGGAGTTCGTTACTTTTGTGGTAGCGCATAATTTTTTTTTTGTTATCAAAAAATGACTTTTTGTTGCTGATTTTTTTTTCTTTAAAGGATTTGAGGAAAATATTCATGTTTTAAACTGAAAGACGCATTTTCTCGTGGGAATTGGAAATGTTTAATGATTCTCAATTAATTTGTGCTTAGAAGCAAATTTGAAATTCATTAACTTTTATCTTGGATCTTAGTTGCAACATGTCTGAATAGAAACTCAAGCTTAGGACGATCGATTTTTTTACCGAGAAAAAAATTTTACGAAAATGAGACGAAAACCAGTCCTCATTACATTTTATTGCATTGTTACGTTTGATTGATTTTTGTTTATTTGATAGAAAGTACAGGATCAACGTGTTAGGTGCGAAAGACAATATTTGAGACCCAAAGTGATGAGTTTTCTTTTTTTTAAACTTTTTTTTCAAGCGTGTACGTCAATTGTCTGGGGATTTTTTTTCTCCTTTCTTTGCTATTACGTCACATATGGTGCTCATTGTTGCGTAGTTGGTTTTTTGCTACCCCCATTACACTTGATGTGCATTGAAACATGGCTAATGGCAAAATGTGATAGAAAGTGAACGACTCTTCCATATCACACATGGTAAAAGATTGTTCTACTATACTTGACACCGCCCTCCTATCGTCATACAGATAAACTCATATCCGCTTCCGGCTTCCTTAAATCGAATATTAAAAATAAAAATAATGTTGAGTACAGATTGAATATGTAAACTTTACTCTCGACTTCGTTCGATGACTTTCGCGCGTCATGTGAATCCAATAAAACTACTATCCAGTGTTAATTTGTGTACCAATTGTTGCATACTCGCTAATGTGTAGTTAAAATGAGTGTCCAGAGTTGAGGCCAATATGACATCATTAATAATTGTCACTTTACCCATTGGGTCAAAGGTGGCGGCATATAATTCACTTTAACTAACGTTGTGGGTCAACAAGATATAACATTTGTTGCGTCCATCAAATGATGACATCTTTCTTTCTTTTTTTTTGTATAGGTAAACTTTAACTATTTATGGATGTATTTTCTATAAAGGAAACTAAGCTTTTTTTACTTATAAAATACTTAATACTTTTTATAAATTGTCACGATTCTTTTTTCCTCCCATCTCGTTAGAATTCTCCTTTTCGGCTTGTCTCGCCTGACGGGTTCTCTATTTGGTATCATCTCGTGGGGTCTGCCCAATGTCTAGAGAATAAAAAGGTTGGGCCATCTTTATATCTTTGTGATTGGTCGATTTATTCCTTTTTTCCCTGGAAATGAAATGAATTACAAGACTCATTTTCCCGGATAATAATTTTTATTTTTATGGCACAAAAAAGGTTCAATAAGAAATAGTGGAAATGAATTTATTCCTTTGTGTTGTATCAAAAAACACTGCTTAATAGAAAGCAGACTAACACACTAACACCTGCAATGGTATAAATTCTGATTCAATTTCTGGATGTTTTTAAATAATTTAATTTATACAATTTATTTTATAATTAAAGTTGAACTAAGAAACAACTTCAACTTGTAAATTGATAAATTTATTTAAATGTAAACTACAGTTAGTGATAAAGAGCATTTCCTTTAACCCATTAGTAGTATGGCATAATAAAATTGAATATCCAAATGAGTACCCTTACCTAGCATTTTGCCCGAAGTCGTGCCCGACATCTTCCTACAACAAAATTGAATGTAATTTTTCCGACCTAAATTGCAGGGAAATTTTAAAATCATACTAATAATATACATTTTAATCACCCAGTGGATTTTAATACAGGCTTACGAGCGGGATAAATGGAAAAAAGGCGTATCTAAGCTTACCTAAAATTCATTTCAGTAAAAAGCTTTTTAGAAAACAGGGGACGGAGACTAAAGATTTTTTTGCAGGTGGAGTTTTTCCTAACCTACGGGTTTGTTGTGCATCTGCTGTAGTTAAGTTTATTCTCAAGCCTGTAGCAAAAAAAAAGAAAAAAAAACTGATGCATGAAGTGGCACTATCAAAGACCTAATTTTGCACTTTACTTTTTTACTATAAGCATTAATAAAATGACTATAATCCCACAAAAAAAAAGATTTTTTATTCTACCTAAAGGCAAAAGCAAATTATATTTTCAACTTTCTTTATTTACCCAAATGCATGCAAAATGCATTCAGTCAAATTTTTCTTTTTTTTATATCTCAGGTAAACAAATGTGCGTAGTTTACAAATACAGTTAGCTTTATTGTTGTTTATATATCCTGAAGATTGCCGAGTTAAATTATTCATTTTGCAGCACAGAAAAAACCTTCAGCGGTTTCTCTTTGTCCAGTCTGTTGATCTGTCTAGAGACATTTGTGTTTGTGTTAATTGGTTTGGGGCTGTGGTACAATGGTTAGGAAGGCACGTGACACACAGTTAATTTGACAAGAATGGCTTTAATGGAAGAGTGATGTCCAATTGAAGTCCTTTTTGTTTCAGCACAATAGAGAAAACTTGCCATGTTTATGTTGAGAATCGATAAATTAAAAAAGGTACACTCCCAAAAATCCTATCCCCTTTCCTTTATTATAACCTATTATTATATAGAGCGCAGATTGCAACTCTTAGTCATAATGAACAATAGAAAAAAAAATTATTTTTTTTGCTTACATGGAATAATTTGGGGAGGAAAAAATCCGGGACTCTAAAAACGCGATCCCAGAGGCAAGTTCTAATTAGTAAAAAGAAATTAGCGCAAACATTAAACTTAATTTCAAAAACAAAATGGCCGCTCATTTGAAAAGCCCTTTTCGCCAAGGGCAAGAACATGAACATTGATTCGTTTTATACCCGTAAGCTCGATATGAAGTTGGCTTTCACTCATTACATGGAATTTGTATACGCAAGCTCCAGGGGCAAACTAATGAGCAACCGTACAGGCCTTTGCAGAACCCATCCACATCCATGACTCAAGACCCAAACGTCGCTAGTTAACTGTGACGTCACCAACTATTAGTTAAGCATGTTATGTCGTTTCCGGCGAGTAAACATGACAAAATGTTAATAGGTCTGCTATGCTAAGGGTGTTTTCGAGAATAACAAATTAATGTAATAAAACTGATAAGCAAGTTGATCTTCTGTCAGGTGTCCATTGAGGGTGACAACTTGATACCCTCACTGGACATGAATGACTACAGGATGTGTCTTGACCAATCTCATGCATGCCTTGTGGCCACGAGGAAAATGTTATGAATAAATACGGGAATATTAATGAGTTTATTAGGGGTCAGTTTTGAACCTGTTTTCTCAGGGGAGATTTGCTGTTTGTACAAGAGAAGAGGCTTTTCAGAGAGCCTGTGCTGGGTCATCTTTTATGCATCGCCCCGAGCACAATAGGGGCTTAAATAGACAAAAAGAAAAAAATTAAAAAAACGCTTCGTCGCACTTATTTTATGAGAATGAGAATTGTTTGTAGATATTAAGGATATATTAGATTAGGATGAATAGAATTGGCTAAAAAGAGTTTTTGAGACAAAGGAAAATATGGAAATGTATTTTTTGGTTTCATTTGGCGACAGCTGTTGCAAAGGTTATGAAAAGAAACTGTGAGAGCAACATCATTAGGATCACTTCCAACATGTTGTCATTGCGCCTCAACTGTATCAAGAACCAATTGCAAGATTTTACACACTTGATGTGACTGGTCGATAGAAAACTCTGATTTTTACTGCGACGCTGTTTGAAAAGATGAAAAGGGAATTTTGAGATGAATTATACAAGTGGCTTTATGATGATGTTTACAAATTCTTCAGAAGTTGGGGGGAAAATGTGGAAAATATATACGTGAATGTAAATTAAAAATAGAACAAAGAATTTGTATTCCGTTTGAAAAATGCGAGACTATATTTTTAAGTGCGATAACTTATTAATGCCTGCTGTTGAAAAAAAAATGCATTTGTAAGTTGTGGGAAGATATGAAAAATATTTGTTTAGACTAATGGAAAAGTTGCTAGCCATATAATAAACGATGTTAAATTTGTTATTACTATTGGAATTCGAAATCATTAATAACTTTAAAGACCCTCGTGGAGGAAAATAAATAAAAACTTACTTTCCTGTAGTACACACACTGGTGAGTTTGTGTATCTTGTTATTTATGGCAAATGTGGTCTTTGGGTGTAAAGCTGTTCATTAATTTAATTTTACAAGAAAAGGTCACCTAACTCAACCTTACAATAATAAAATATTGTTGGGGGGGATCATTTTTCGAGTTGATTTTAAGCTAAATATAAATTTTTTTCCCCTTTTTATGCCTTTTAAAAAAATTAAAATGTAATTTCTTTTTTTCCCTTTAATTTTGCTTTAAACGAAGTGAAATGAAGTGAAAATTTTCATCAATCACAGTTTGAAGATTTTTGGATTAATTTTTCTGGTTGCGATGAGTTTACTATATATAAATGCGAAACTTTTTAAAGACATGTAATTAATCAAATGTCGAACACAAAACACAAAAACTGACGTGGGAAAAAAATGTCAGACACAACAGATTAATGCAGAAAATACGTTGTGAAAACAACGTTCACATTTTTAAGAAATTTATACAAAAAAGTAGTTTACAAAGAAAAAGGAAAAAAAGAACCCAATTTCCATAAGAATTAAACTTGAAAGCTATCGACTAGAGGTTTTTTCAATTTCTAAATTTATATGGGAAACTGTCAGTGTGAAAAAGGGAGCAAAAAGAAAAACATATTGCAGAAAGAATGTAAAAAAAATATTGACACTTTTTTCCGAGAAAAAAAAAATTTAATTTCGACTGGTAGCATAAATAAATTGATGATAATGTTAAACATAAAAAGAAACCAAGTCGATTGTATTTGATATTTGATATTTAATAAGAAAAATATTGTTTTATTTTCATCTTTGCACCAAAAATTCAATGACAACACCAATTCAATTAATTATTTCTAGAATATCGAATGACTAGATAAAGATGAAAAAAATATTACAATTATTATTCGTCAATATCTTTTAATACACGAAAGAGTTTTAATAATTCAATGTATTCTGCAGCAGAATTTTCCAAGTAAAAATAATTATTTTCTATTGATTGCTTTTCTTCTCTTTTCAACCTCTTGGCCTTATATTCCAGCCTTAATGGATTTTATTAATAATTTGCAGCTTTCATGTAGTCTCACTAAAGTTTAGACAAGTGGGCTAACAGGTTTACAAGCTGCAAAACATTTTATGGATAGAAAGGTAAATGATGGATTGCCGCCTGCACATCAAATCATCAGCAGAATATTTTTATAGTGGATAAATGTAGCAGAAAATCAAATACGACGTGATGCTTTACAACTTCACAGGTCTTTTAAAATATAGATGACGGTGATAAGAGATGAGAAAGTAAAGATGCTCTTTTCAAGAGTAATCGCGAACCTTTTGAATTTATATTTAAATGATTGACTATTTAATCTGATTGCTTTTATTTTATGGAAGTGAAATTATCCTGAATTTTGTAGTATTGGTGGCGTGCGGAAAGTTATTGACAGGATTTTCATTTGTAACGCTGTGAACAAAGTGGTATTCGATATGATAACATCACGAATCAATAGTACAATTTGTATTACAGGTAACACAAGAATTCGTATCAATGAGTGGTTTATCAGCACTGAGATTAGCACAAGTTTTACTTTCTGTGCCATCCAGTGGCGGAAATTGAACTAGAGTTTGTAGTCTGACATCACTACTCACATTAAATATTAATCTCAGATACTTAAAGCTGCTGCTTTCAATACGAAGTTAACTGCGCACTAAATTCTGTGAAACGTTTATCTAGAAAAATTTTGAGAATGTTTATGTAAAATTTGAATGTTTTTACATTTAATTGGTATTTTTAAAGTCATCAGCAAGAAAAAGTAGGAATTACAGAAAAAAAATAGATTCACCTGTTATTTACGGCGCCAGTCTCACTCGTAAAATACCTGCCTTTTAATTGCAGGTATGAATCTTTCTTCTGCACAAACCATGAGACAGGCAAGGAGAACTAATTTGTACTAGAGAACTTACCTGCCTCGTTATTTCAGTACATGAGTAGGAAAGAAAAAAATAAAATAAAAAAATAGCTATCTTCAGATAAAATTTATTTCACTTACTGCTTTCACTTTTTTTAAATTTTCCTTTGACGAGCATTCGAAGTCCAGTCTTTGGGTGTGTATTTCCTAAAAAAGGGAAAGTTTTTGTCTTCAGATAGAAGAAATTTTTATTTTTGTTTTTTGAATAAGGTGCAAGTCATATTTATCATGTTTTATTTATATTTTCGAGTTTAAGTTGTTTCGTGTTTAGAAAACTTGTAACATTTCTCTATTAAAAAGAACGATAAAAGTTGATAGATAACAATTTGACTTGTTTATAGTTTAAACTCACACGTGACCCTGAAGAGGAGGGAGATTAGGGACAGGCGTAATCTCCTCATCAAATTGGCATAAACTAAAAAGCGTATGTGCGTTAAAGAGAATAACATCTCAATAAGGAACAAATTATTATCATAAGGCGGGTAAAATGGCTCTAAGTACATAATAAAATGCCAATAAATTATCAATAGAAATTTTTTACACTAAAAAACTAAAAATATTGCATCTTTTAAGCCTAAAAATGAAATCAACAATAATTAGGTTTGAACAATGCACAGTTTTAGTAAGCTGATTTTCTTATATGCTAAGGTATGCCTTTTGGATGTAAATTTTATTTAAAATTACGATTACCGTATAAAATTTAACCTTTCATCATGAAAACCTTTGCCCCGCAGTGTGAGTTTGAAGACCCCGCAGATTGGTTTATTATTAAGTTTGAATAAATTTTTACTATGTATCTAAGCAACCATTTTTTTGTTATTTAAATTTATGGAATCAATAATTTTAAAACTCCTAGCTAAAGTTTTGTTTACTTCTATTTTAACATGTCTTAAAATTTTTCTGCCAATTTATTGATCATAGCAATAATAATTTAAACAAAACATAAACTGTACTGATTTTTAAGATGCAGTTGCCATGGCGATTACCTTTCGTCTTTTCTCTTGTCTTGAAGGCTCGAGTCATAAACACACCTGAATTTTTCAGTATATTCTACGTAGGTTATTTACTAGTTATACATAAAGCAGATGCATCACATCTTTGTACCTACAAACAAAATTCTATTTTTCGAAAATAAATAACTTTGCAAAACAAAAATAAATTGAATCCTAAATTTAAAGAAATGATGGCAATAAATTGCAATCAAATGTTTGCAATTTTATACGATCGATTCTGTGAAAAATTATATGTAGTTGCATCACAAGCTTTGGAATCATTGCCAGGAAAGACGTAGTACGAAATTAATTGCATCAAAATTCAATAACTTGGGAAATCCGGGATTTCAACTGTGGGCTCTTCAATTGAATAATGTAAACGTTCCACTTGAAAAATAAGTAGGCTTATTTGCATACGCCATATCAGATTCTTCTACTGGAATTCGTCTCCATAAACTAACCAAAGACTGAATATTTTGCAGCTAAATTCACTTTAAAAAAATTCTAATTAAAATCCACTGTCACATACTTTCATTGACTTATTGATACGTGGTAATTGATTACCCTACTCCAGATTTATCATCTGACAATTTCAATTCGTTTATCTGATGGAGAAATCTAACATCATTTAAAATGATACAAATGAAATTCAAACCCAGATTACAGGTTTGAATACCTCGACTTTAAAACCTTATCATTTTTGTTGGCGTACTCTTGCAGTGAGATAAGGGGCAGTGGAGGACTTTGAAACAGGAATGAAGACACGGACTCAGATTACTCTATGACCTCTTGGGATTCTTTCTCTCCTTAACACTCTTTTTCCTTTTTTTTTTGCCTTCAACAGATGAATCACAGCGCCTCCGCCGGAAACGTGGCCAAGAGTAACATTCAGCAAAAATGAATTTACTATTGGTCCACGTAGGTTCAGCTATGAGACTTTTGCTTCTTGTTGTGGTGGAGGAACTGCAGTGCAGCGAGTACAATTCAAGATTAAATTAAAATGAGAAAGAAAGTATTATTTTGCCTATAAAGAGAGAACTGGTAATAAAGGGAGCTAAATAAAAGGAGAGAAAGCATAACAGAAAGACTCTTTAAGAAAAATCAATCATTAGGTTAAACATGCAACAAGATTTTTGAACTTAATATTAAATATTTATTACAGGATTTGCGGAAATTTATGTTTAATTTATGCGCTAAATTGATGTATAATGAGTTACTGGCTTTCAATAAGCAATTTTATTATAGAGAAAGTCTTAAGTTGGATCACGAGTGAAGTATAAATATAATGTAAGCCATTTATTTCTGATGATTGATGTGTAAATGGGATCACCGACATCTTTGGTGCTCTGGGAATTACATGTGCGTAAATTTGAAAAAATTCAAAAAATGAACTTCCATTATAATTTTTATTTCAATTAAGGAAATTTAAAATATTATGCAAATGAAATAAAACGTTAACAAGAGAAAAACATCTATTGTATTCACTCTTCATGTAACTCCTATGATGAAGGTTATTATCCACAATTGAAGAAAGAAAAAATCAACAACTTTTCTGCAAGAAAGACAATTTTTTTGAATTTTATTTTCTTGGCAATACAACTATGCTAACTTTTTACTAAGACGATATTTTTTTTCTGCTTGTTTTGACCTTTTTTGTTATATATTAAATATCAATACCAATGCCAGAACGTAACTTGCAACAACACTATAAATTTTAATCAGATTTTTAGAAAAACAAAGCACAAATAATCGATCTGGTATAATATTTAGTATTTTCAATTTGGAATCCTATACTAACAGGATTACCAAGCATTATGAAGGAACGATAATTTACAGCAATTCTGTGGACAGAACTGACTAATTCTTAATCGATTAATTCACAAGATCTAAAATAATTAATGATATACGCCACCAAAACAAAAAAACAAAAAAAATTCCAAATGAATGGCAGGTGACAGCGCAAAGCTACAAGAAAACTTGGCCGAATGAAATGTTAAATGAATTTGATGTAAATTTTTAAAAAAAAGTTTCTCTTTTTATTATTTTTTTTTGTCAACTCTGCAAAAAATGTAACGTGGAGTTATTACATTTGTCATTGGTGTGTTGAAATAACATTGGCGTTATAAATTTGGTATAATTAGTTTTGTGAAAGTAAATTGTGTGTGTGCGCAGAGATTTTTCCTTTTTTTGCTTTCTATTTGATTTGTTGTGAAAGTAGTGGAGAAAGAATTTTGTAGATATTGATCCTTGGGATTACAAATTTCTTCTTTTTAATATTCACTTCATGTCTGAAAACCTACAGAGCATTTATCATTTTTACTTATACAAATATTTTTACAGCACCTGATTTAGCAAACGAACAAAATAAGGTTAGCTTAGTAATTTCCATTTTACTTCCACCTGTGCATTCCAATTGGAAAAAATATCGTGTACAAGCAAAATTCTTGAGTTTCAAACTCCACATTTTTTTCTTGCATTTAGTTTAATTGTGTTATTTTATTATTGTCATGCCATACGAAATTTGAAATGCTAAACCAAGTTTCAAATGACTGTATCCTTGTTCAGTTGTGAGTCATACCATAAACCTGAGAAGTTTCGTGCAAAATTTGCAAAGTTTTCTTTTATTCATGTTCTATGGAGCTATTTAAATTCTTCTAAATCTCCTTGTTAGATAGTGAATGCGATGGTATAATTTTATCAACTAATAATTGACCGAAGCTGAGAACTGTTTCCGAGTGATGCGGAAGCTTAATTACATATTTTCTTTTTTAAAAAAACAAGTAGAACAATTTATATATAAGTGATTAATTACTTTTAATCAGAAAGTGACTACGGTTATCTAAAATCACGCGCTTATCTATGTCTTCAGGATGGATCGATTATATAAATTTGCATTAGTTCGGCGAACCGAAAAAGAATCCGAACATCAAATGTTTTGTTTTATTTAAAATCACCGAAATAAAAATTTAAAAATAACGTATAAAAATTTAAAATAACAATCTTTAAGATAATTAAAGTCGTAGCTCCTATTTAAAAATTCATTCAAAAATATGACGCAATGTTTTAATTAAAAATTAGTTCTTCTATTTCAATGAATGAAAACTAGAAAATTCAAAATTTGTGGCAAAAAATAATGAGGGCGATACCCTGTACGAGATTATAATATTTCCCTAAATTACCACTAGGGATGAAAAGACCACGCCCATTGAATGACGTCATTGGTTCTCATTCCCTCAACATTGGCATTGCCATTAGTTCGAGCTCGGATAGCCGAGGTGCCGGGTTGACAGGGCGATTTTTGGACATTTTCGCAGAGGAAATCGCAGTTTCTCGACTTTACGACCGATGTTTAGTGCTGGACAGGATCGGTTGCGGTTTATACTTTTATATTTTGTTCCTGATAGTTATTTAGACGCCCTTTCCGGGATTTTAGCTCTAACTGTACGAGAGTAATGGCCGGCGTCGCATTTTAGTTGAGATTGTTTGTCAATTTTTTGCCGTTTTTCAACTTATTACGTGGTGTTCCGTCGTTTTCCAGTGGATTATTCTACAGTGTATTTTTTACCGATTTTTTATAACGATTAATGGGGAAGAAATTCACGACGATTTAGTCTTCATTTCAACCCGTGATGATATTGGGCGAAAATTCACTAGAAAAAGCGATTTTGTTCGCGCGAACTGACGATTCCATCATCAATCCTAACAATTTACTTCGATTCACCCCGGAATCGACCAGTAAAAGTCTTCAAACTCCGATTCGCGTCAAACCAGGTAAGAAAAAAATTTTTTTTCTCATAACTAAATTGATTATTGTGGTACCTGTTTCAGCATGTACGCTGATTCACGCTTGCGTGATAAGATTTAAACAAAATTTTAGAATGTTTTTTTACTGTAACAATGCGGATGTGTACAAATCTTAATCAGTTGTAGGATTTTCGTTGTTTGAACTCGTTTTCTGCTTTCGGCTCGTCCTTTGCTCGGTTAGTAAAAATATGGCCGACGCCAACCCTCTTCTCAGGGTCTCCGTTAAAACAAACGAGTGCGAATTTCGTGTTCGAACATACCTGTTCCTTCCGAAAATTTCAGACCCTAGAAATGAGTGTTCACGCTTCATTTAGTGTGTTTCTTACTAGATTTATAAGGGAATTCGGTTATATTTCGTTTTACGCGAAATCGAAATTTGTCGTGTCTTCTTTATTTTTTGGAATAAAGAGAGAAAGCACAACCTGAAATTCTTAAATCTACTATACACTTAAATTTACCATACACATCATTTCTAAATTTAATTTAATATATATAAAAATAAAAATTAAGAAGAAAAAAAACCAGGTTCTTAAGTAATCATTTTAATTGCATTAGGGTAATAAAAATTGTCAATGAAGGTTTAATTTTTAATGTGTAATTTCAACATATTACTTAATAAATATAAATTACAATTTTATTTTGAATATAATAACGTATAAAAAAAATTTGAAAAAAAAATTTGAGAATGAATTCAATATTCCGACACAAAAAGCTTTTCGTAAAATTGGTTTTTTTAAGTACAAAATCCATTTTATTCAATTTTTTCTAAGAAAATAAAATTCATTTAAACCCCATGCATTTTAAAATCATTTTACCATATTTGTTTTGGAAGCCATTATGCAGATTTCTATCTCTAATTTAATTATAATGAAAACTTAAGAAAGAATTTAAATTTGCCTTAAACTTAACATTTACGAAGGAAGGAAAAAACTGCTATAAAACAAGGCACTTTTACTCCATTAGGCTTAAGACCAGGCCTAAATCATATTCTCCACCTTCTATTCGATTTTTCTACTGGAACAGAACAGGTAGTAAAAAGAATGTTTTGTTCTGAGCAGTCTAATTTGAGACCAGCTGCAGTTCTAGGAAGCTAGTACCTTTTTTCCAACACCCATTATCCATTTTTTAAATCATATTTCAATAACTTGGAAATAAAAAAACAAGTAAACAAAGAATTACCTTGCTTTTCAAGCTTTTCAGCATGTAACATGAAAAGGATGTTTCTGGCATGCAGGAAATACCATTTTCTTGTAAATTTTTTTGAATATTTTGAATATTATTTTTTCTGGTTGTAAGCAAACACTGGTTACCCAGACTTGTTTGTAAAACACAGAAACACTTGTATGGTGAATAATATTTTATTGAATACAGCCCAGCTCTTGGGTGGTGACCTATGCTAGGGTCTGCTAAGGAATCAGGTTGCCAGTGAGGGCCCTTTGCAAGTCCCTTACTTGAGACACGCCCACAGAGGACACATGAATCAGACAAGGGCCAAAAGGAGACCCATTCCACCCCCTAGGGATTCAGTACAAATGGAAAAATTGTACAAATTTACTGTCTGACAAGATGCTTAAAATAGATCTTGCTAACCTAAAACCAAAAGGTATCATTAAAAACGAATTTTCTTCTATTGAAATGTCACAAATAATTGATAAAAAACCTTTCACAATCAAAGAATGGCAAAGCAGGCAATAGGGGAGCACCCATGTTGGATTTTTTTAACATAGAAACCAATTTAAACTTAATTCCTAGATGTATTCAGCTGCAGATTGCATTTTTTATTGCTATTTTTCAATAAATAAAGTGAAGTTCTTCTGTTTTTGCAATTTTTGTGTGGATTTATAAACTGTTTTGTACAAAACTGTTATTCAAAACTGAAAAAAAGTTGAATTTATTAGAGAGTTTGTGGAAAACAAAACTTGTGATTTATAATTTATAAATTCCACGTTAATTATAAGTTAGATTTATAATTTATAAGTTTTAAAACATAAGTTTTGTTCTCCGCAAACTCTATTAAATAATTTATAACGTACGACAAATAAAAACCGCAAAATAGAAGACATAGTATCCTTCGCAACAAACCTAGAAAAAAATTGTCCGCAAAGAAACTAACTGTAATTCAGGAATTAAGTTAACATTTGTTCCCATATGGACAAAAAATCCAACATGGCGGCCCCCAAGGTTCGACATCGGCGAGAAACCATTTTGGAGCGCATTGTTGCAGGGTAATTCTTAATTATTTTTAAGGTCAGCAGCTTTCATGTCTATTTTAGACCCTGACATTGATATTATCTCATCAGTTCGAACAGCCTGTTATTTCGGCTGTCCATCAACGTAATAGCACGGCACGTACACTTGTTTTTCTCGCTGCCATTATTATTGATACCTTTTACCATTGTTCACGTCTGTACATCAGGTTTGAATTTTAAAGGGGCGTGTTGCGGGGAAAATGGTTTTTGTTTTTGCATTTGTTTGAAAACAAGATGGCGATTTGTTGATGTTTGGAGGGAGATTTGGAGATGGAGTTTTGAGTGTGGGAAGAATGGGAATTGAAAATTGAAGAGGGTTTGTGAAGAAAGGATTTTTTAATACCATATACACGCAGGATGTTATTTTAAGAAGGGGGAAATAGGAATTGGTTGTGCGGAGAGAAACACAAGTGATAAGTTGAATCTCGTTATAAGAAAATGGCTTCAAATTGCTATATTAGGATCAAATGGCTGGGGCACAGGGTTTTACATTCGTACTGCTTTATGACGGTTGGTTGGGTGTGATAGGATTTGATTTCTGAAAAATGTAATTTTAGATTCACCAGAAAATAAGTGGTTGGCAGAAATTTGGAAGCCGAGATTAATTTTTTTTTTTTATAAGTTTCTAATTTTGGGTTTATTCGGTTGTTGATTTTCCAAAATGCAGGTTTGTGGTCGAAGGAATGAGGATGAAATGGTGAGATATTTTTTTTCTGATTTTTTTCGTGTTTTTAATTTGGTTCTTTTCTATTCTATGTATGGATTAATTTTTTTCTTCGGAAAAGAATTCAAGATAAGGTGTCATCCATTTTTTTTTTAAAGGGAAAAGTATTTTTTTTTAGTTGAAGTGAAGCACTGCGAATTGGCTTTGTTGAGAGAAATCGCGAGAAAAAGCCCGGAGGAGTGAATTTCACAAACAAATGACCATTACTGTGAATAAAAAAATTTGGCCAATTATTAACGCGGGAATGACGGACACCCCATGGTGAAAATTATGAAATTCTTTCAGAAATAAAAAATTAAATTTACAAAAATTTATAATAATTGGATTTATTGTAAATCTCTAAAAGAACATTTTATAAAATTTACCGGAAAGCGTTTATTTAAAACGGTAAATAAAAAAAAACTTGACGCTTCACCATTGGTAGCCAATAGCCAATAGACTTTACAACAAATTTAATTATTGTAAATTAATATTTCATTGATTATTTTGTCACGTGATGTAATCTTTGAATACCCCGACATTTTATCAGTCACCCAGCACTCAGGATGGTAGAATTTACCACATAAAACAGGCCTAACCATACAAAACATTTTCATCCAAATTGGACACATCCTGTCACATGGTTCTTTTGTACTGCATCAAAGACCCTCTTCTATAAAATTAGGCTTAACTAATAATTCATCCACAAATCCAAAAAGAAGCTTATCTCACCCCATTATATTTTTTCATCTTTTTCACACTTGTAATGAGTGATGTCATAATATTTAATTACCCACAACAACCCTTCCCCTCTTATATTTCCAAAAAAAATTGTTTTCAATGAGTCACATACCATTAACTTATCTAACATCGTAACATTTTATTTATTTGTTCTGGACACAAAAAAAACAAATACTCAAGTGTGTTGATTGATTGGTGTAAAACATGATTACATTATGACATTACAATATTGTAGATATTGTAAATTTTCAAGTTGAAAATCACTTGACTCGAAAAAAATAGATTTTTCTGATATTTTTCGAAAAAATTTTTTTTATATTTTGTTTTCCCTCGAGTATTAACCAATTGAAGACAAAGGCTGCGGAGTGGTGTATGACATATGAGTGGCCATTTTTCTTGATTGGTGGAAGGTAGTAAGATGGTGGCAGCTGTATGTTGGCTGCAAATCTTTTCGCTACTGACTAGTGAGACTGAGCGAGACCAGATGTGTCACCATGTCTCTCTTTTTGCTTATCTCTCTCGATAATTTATCACTTGACTGCTAACTTGCTATACACATTCCTTTTTCATGTTGCTAGAAATTTGCTATGTAAATAATTTTTAGGTTTAAAGCTTGTAGTACCTTTTAAATCTTTTTTCCCTCCTTTGAACCATTTTCTTTTTTCATCCTGTCAAGATTTTTTTCTTGTGTTGGGATAAAAAAAGTCTAAGTTTGGAATTAAATTGAGATTAGATAATGGGATAGTTAAGATTGGCAGTGTTTGATTAAATCTTGAAGGGATTTTAAGTTTTTTTTTAAGTTAAATTTTTTTTCTCTCCATATATGGAGTTTTAAGGGATGTGACCACAAAATTGTAAGTAATCATAAATTTTGGAGTTTGGGACAGAAAAAAAGAAAAAATGTAGAAATTATATTTATGAGTCAGCCTGCTATGGAATTCACTCGAAATTCACTGAGAGACACTTAAAAAGCTTAAAGCAAGTTGTTTGTGCTGAGTTGTGTCTCATGCATCAAACACTTTTATCTTATCTGAGCAGACAAGACAAATTTGGAAACCATGGCAACTTATAGAGGGGTATTGTTTGAAACTCTAGCTTTGTTATTACTGGAATGGTAGCAGATAAGGGGGAGTTATCTACAAATTACTGCGTAATCGAAAAGTAAAAATAGAAATAAACACTTAAAATTTTTTTATTTTAAATTTTTTTTATAATCAGTTTCGGATTTGTTCTTTTTTATGAGTTATGGGAAATGTTGTTTTGATAACGGTTTTAGATGATTACAAGCAAATCAATCAGTGAGCTCATGGTTAAAATGTGTCCTGTTGACTCATTTATAGGAAAAGGAAACTTTCTCTCTGCTGTGCCTTATCATTTGTTGGAAGGGGGTCTGCATCAACTCAAATCCAGGCAAGTTTGGAGTTTATTTTTTTATTTTTTTAATACCCTGATAAGAAATGGAAACTATCAGAATATGCACGCGGTTGAAATGTCAAAAGTTAAAAGTTTCAAGCTGAAATTTTGTTTTTTTTTTCTCGAAAATGTATTTGTTGTGTTTTACTGGGATTTGAATGAATTCAGTAATAAAAGAATAAAGTGGATGTAGGCATGTTTGGCCTTAGTGTTAACCACCTGGTATTTCCACCTGCGTTTTAGCAGAGCCGGGTTGAAGTAATGTCAAGGATGCACTCACACACCTGTTAATTCATTATGTGATGTAAGAGTAAATATAGATTTGGTTAATACAGTTATGCTGAGTAACGATTGTAAAGTCTTTGGACAATAGGATGAAATCATCTTGTTTGTTTTTTGGAGGTAAAAAAAAGGTGGGGTTTGTCGTTAGACCGGAAATGACGTTTTTGACATTTTCTTTAAGAATCACATGCCTGAAAATCCGGTTTTGGACACTGGGAATATTTTTTTTGTTGTTGTGTGGTATTTTGCTTATTTTGTATTTCTGGACACGAATTTTCAATATTTGAGAAGCGCCTTGTAATTATCCGTTATAAATGTTCAGTTATATGGTTTTGAAGGGGATTTTTGGGTTTGTTTTTTAAAAAACAATGTGATTTTGTTTATCGTAATCATAGCTTCGATTTTATTGCGAATTTGATTTCGTCAGAATTTGGAAATAAAGATAGCTGCGTCATACAAAGAAATCGAGTGATCGCTTGCTTAATTGTACAATAAATTTAATTATTGTAAATTTTTGTAAATCTGATTTTTCTGTAGTGAACAAAGCCGCAGTTCACAATTTTCGACATAAAAACTTAATTTATTAAAAAGTACGTGTTGAAATGTATAAATTAATGGTTTGTGCACTCGCTTAAATAAGCCTTTTTTGTTATTTTGTTTAGTTGAGTTATGGGTCGCGAGTATATTTGTTGTTGTGTGTCTGGGGCTTGATAAATCATATTTTTGTGGAGAGTCCACTCCCCGGGAATGGATGCTATGTTTGGAATGCACACTTGAGATGATGATGGACAGCGGCAACGTATTGTGCTTATATTCTTGTTTACTGACCATCTACTTCCAGATTGTCTTTTTATAGCGTGGAATTTATTCCCCCGCTTTTTTTATACGAAAAGAGAAAAAAAGACACTTGAACAATATGCAAAAATTTATGATTAAAATCAATTTATGCATATTTCTTCCCTTTTTTCCCCATACACAAAAATAGTTGGAAGAAAAAAGCCGAGTAAATTCTCATGAAGGATCTAGTTGAAGACAATGGTTTTCTAATGATTATTCATGTTCACACTCCATTTGCTTTCCGTCTGAAAGACTTTTGCTGGAAACTTGGGATTTTGCCATCAAGTTGTCTTCATTACTTGCCTGATAAAAGTTGAGTGTAGAAGGGGAAAAAAATTGCAGGGACTGTTGTAGTTTTGATAGGTTTTGTATGTACTGTAATTTGCAAAAGATGGTTTTTCTGCTTTTGCTGCATCTGGTCTTTTTCCTTTATTTCCCATTTTTCTATGAGTGTAAATGTTTTCCATAGAAAGGTTATTTCCAAACTTGCTGTTTGTGTGTGTGCGTGTGGAGTTTTTTTTCCACTTGTACATGTTGATGCAATTGCACTGAAGGCATAAGAAAAGGCTTGAAGGATGATTTGATGTATTCTGTAGATAAATTTGATGAAAAATTGAGTTCTAAGTTGAATAGACCATTGAAAAATGTGTTGAAATGTAATGCAATGGTTAGAAAAGAAGTTCAGGTGAAGAATTACTGTTTGTGTGAGAAAACCAATTGAGGTGAAAAGAGGATATAAAATTTTTGGGGGAAAAGAAAAAAATTTGTTTTTTTTTTAATGGAAAAACTTGTTTTTAAAAGAAGGTATGGTCCATTATGGGAGGGGTGGTAGGGGTGTTTATTCTTTGTCCTTGCACTTAATGAGTAGACTGGGCTCTCACTGTCCTGTCAATTAGGGTTATGAGAAGTGTAGTTTGTGAATTTTGAAGTAAGAAGGTGGTCTGCCTTTTTCCTATGCTAAAAAGTTCCATTCTTTAGGCCCCTGTCTTCATTTGTATGCTAATAAGTATGTAGGCAACAAGCTAGGAATTGCAATTCTCAGGAGATGGTCATGAATTTTTAAGATTTTTTCTTCCTGTACATTTTTTTGGGGGTGAATTTCAAGAAAGGCAGTGAAAGGAGGTTGTGTTTACAGGTTTAGGGTGAAAAGTTATTTCTTGGGTAATAAAAAGTTGAAATTTCACTAAAAAAATGAGATTTATTGTTTTTTATTTTTATGCCAGTTGAGAAGCAATTAGTTAAGTAAGAAGTAATTGAAGTCGTCTTGAATATTTTATTTTTCTTTTTATGAAGAAAAATATTTTGTTATTTTAATGCTGTGAAAAGATGTTTGAGATATAAAAGCTTATGTAAAACTTCAAGGTTTAAAGGGAGAGATTATAATTATAAGCCTAACAGTCATAGACTAAAATGGGAAAAGTGAGTAGGATGGTAATTGTACAAACAAGGACGCAGTTTTAGTATTATTGTTATTATTTCTCTAAAAAAAGAAAATATTAAATAAAGAATTCTTTATTCCCACACAAATATAGAAGTATAAACAAATTTATTTTTGATTGCCTCAAAAGAAAAAAATGGAGAATGTCATTACATGGCACTTACAATACACATAACTATTGAGAAGAATTTAAAATGGAGCTAGTAGCCTTGTAATCCAGTTTGTAACAACCCCAATGGCATAAAAAATCGCGCGAATGATTTCGGTAGCAGAAGAATGGAGGAAGGGACACATATATCATCATAAGTTGTTAATGGAGCGAGGTAGAAAAAACGCTATGATGGTGAGGAGGGAGTAAAATAATGAAAATGACTGAAAGATGGGTTTGTAAATGAGCCATTTGCAAGTCTAGTGGGCGTGGTGGAAGGTGTTTAATTCTTGAGAAAAACACAAGCAGACATGTTTATGAAACGCAGACAGTTTTTGCGCATTTCAAACAGGTAATGGTCCCAGTTCTGACTGTGCTTGCAGCATAAATTGGAGATAAAGTGCGGGAGAATAGAAATGGTAAATACATTAGGAGTTTTGTTGTTAGACGAGAAATGAGAATACAAGTGTCATTAAACATATAGATATTCGGAGTGCGGTGAAATTTTATGCGCTCTAAGATGGCAGTAAAATGAAAGTGGGAGGTACGCGAGTGAAAGGGCACTAACCTAGGAGGAATGGGGCATTTTCTGACCTTATCTGCAAGACATAATTTTTAGGAAACAACACTTGTTTCCTGAACCGAGTCTTCAGAACAACAGTGCAGTGCCTGTCGTTTGCCTCGTCATTATGGCTCTTGGCAGTGGATGTGGAAAGCTTTGAGATTTTTCTCGCGTGTATTGGGTTTATGGTAAATTTGGATTAATCTTAATTGAATTTGTGTACGGTGCGACTGGGAATGGTGGGGATAAGTCTTGATCGAGGTTGATTATTATCCATTCGGAGTCATGGCCACGTTTACGAATGAAAAGCCATGCGGTGAATTGTTGGTTTAAGCCGAAAATGAAGTTTGCGTGAAAATCCTTGATTATTTATAATGGGGAATTATAGTTTTCTATTTTCAAGGGGAAACATCAAATTTTCAAAGGCAGGCAGGTAGGTATAAAGTTTAATGGCGCCGGCAGCTGCGAAGGACATAAAAGAGTGTGACAAAGACTAGTAAAATAAACCGACTTAAAATCAAAAAAATAAATTCAACTTAAAAAAAAAAATTAACTCAAAAAACACAAATAACAATATTCTAATTCCAGTTTACTTTTGTTTCAATGACGCTCAATACAAAGTCATGATAAATTCATAAGTGAACTGGAAATTGTATTTGACTTTTATTATCGCTTGTCTTATCGCATCTATTTGTTTATTTGCAAACTAACCACTTGCTTATCACCAACGCATCTACTTAAACGTTCTTAAGAGCAAATTGTACATCAACAATAATAGCAAGCATCTTGATATTGTACCAGCACTACACAATACCAAAAACTGACGTTTGAAACATCATAGAACATAAACGAAAACAGACAAAATGCGTCTGGAAACAAAATTAAGACTACTTTTACACTCGCGTGACATTTAGTTACTCGATGTGATACAATGTTAGCCTTCTACATCGGTTGGCGAGATTAAAGATCGCAATTAAAAGCTGCGTATCACTATTAAATCTTTTATGACGGATGTTACACTTGGTTCCAGCTAAGTTAGTTGAAGTAGAACGCTGGAAATTTGCATAGCTCTTCGATCGTTTTTATGTTTTATGAAGGAAAGACAAAATGGATGTCCACTGCCTCGCATCCGAATTGAAATTTCAACATGTCTGCCAAGAAAATAATGGTTAACACATGCTTTATTGGCACATGTTTATGGCGTGTGGCATGATGGGAGTGATGAGAGGTTATTGTACTAAGAGCAGCAGCTGTGATCCAGGAGCTGCTAGTGGTGTTTATGGATTAGTTGCTCCAGTTTGCCGTGTGTAATTGCTGGAGTTGTGCTGAATCAGGTATAATAAGCCTTAAAGCAGAGAGAGAAGAATGTGGATTTAATTATGCAAATGAGAACTGATAATGTGACAAATTTGAATTAGGCCTAGTTAGATGAAAGGGGAGTTATTAAGGTGGAGATGAAAAAATTTGATTGGGTAAGAAGTTGAAGGGATAAATATAAATATAAATTGAATTATGGTTGGGATAAAAGAAAAATCAGTTTGGTAATGAAAAGGTCCAATAGTCAAGTATCCTGTTGAAAATGGGTGACCTGATTGATTTTTTAGATCAGTTTATTTGTGTACTCATGTGATGCATTCCATCCGGTGCATTGATGGAAAAAATGCAAGGGCGATTATTTTATCTGGATTTGTTTTTTGTCGAATGGTATTAATGTGCAAAGTTGCCTTGTGCCGATTAATTGTCATCGTTTGGTTTTTAAAGTGGATTAAATGGTTTTTCGAAGCATTACAACATTATTTGCATTATTTTGGAAAGAATTGTTCCTAGAGATTTTAGTTTTCACCAAAAATATTAAAAAATTATTATAATGGGGCATGAGAATTGAAAATATACTAAATAATAGGACATTAGCATTGAAAATATGTTCATAATGGGACATTAACATTGAAAATGCTGTAAAATCCTTGAATTTGATTTTTTTTAAAACTTTTAATACAATGACATTGGATAGCATTGTTTAAAAAAAAAAATTTTAGTACCGCAATTTGTATTTTTAATGAAAATTAAAGAAATAGGTGTGGAATTTTAATTTTCTAAATGTTTGTTGTTTTCTCATTAAGGCTTTTCCTTGAAGTAGGTTTTTGTGAGATTTGAGGTCAAGATCCCGTGCTTAATTTAAATCTCAAATAGGATTTGGTCTGGTTGTTTCTTCGCCAATTTTTGTCTCTTCTATCCCACCCAATTTTTTCTCCTTTGAAATTTCTTTTAGGCCAATGAGCTATTGATTAATTGGCCATCTTGTTGTTTTGTTTCGACCTTCCCGAAAGTATTGTTCTTTTGAACCAATTACACGATGAATTCTGGGATTCAGGTTAATACTGTTCGGCCTTGTGAGAACATTTTGAAGTGCCTGTAATGTTACGTGAAAAGTTATCACGTGAAAGGACATTCCTAATTGCTTCTGTAGCAACATAGAAAAAAGGAAAAAAAAGATTTTTTTTGTGGCGAAAACCATTTTCCACAATTATGTTCCTGCTTAACCAAACTGGATGGAAGCTGATGAGGAAAAAATGCATCACTCGTGGGATAAAAATGTGAAAAAAACGGTTAGTTTTTCTCTTTTTTACGTTAGAAATATAATGGAATATTATTTGATGACAAAAGTTAATAGTATTGGAATAGTATTGTTGAAAATTAGCAGTATTGAAATGGTATTATCCTACTTTTCAGCATTCATTAAAAATTAAAAATTAAACGCTGTTTGTGGGGTCGCAAGTGGCTACACCAATAACAGTTAAGATTTCAAAAAATTTGATTAAAAAGACGTCTAAAACAAGTAAGCTAAAAATATTCGTTTAAAACAACATTCGTACACAAAACATATAAAAATTAATGATTTTGAGTGAGTTTTAAGGCGATTGGGGATCCGCCATATTGAATTTTTAAATAAATTTGACTTTTTCTAGTTTTGAATATTTTTGTAAAATAGTTTATAAGTCCACAAAATTCGCAAAAATAGAGAAACATTTCAAAATTTTATGCTTTATTTACTTACAAAAAATTACTTATAAAAAAAAACAATAAAAAAACTCAAATTGCAGCCGAATGTATTAGGAATTAAGTTAACATTGGTTCCTATGGAAAAAAATCCAACATGGCGCCATGGCGGATCCTCTGTCGGCTTAATGATAATTGTTTACATTGAAACGCCAGACTTAATTGTCAATAACGTGGGCCGGTATTGTTAATAATCATTAATAATGATGCGGCATTGAGAGAGAAAATGTTTTATAATACCATGATGTTATTCAAATAATAATAATAATAACTAAGATTTGAAGAAATTTAATGGGATTTTACCTTTTAAGGTATTTACCAATCACGAAAGATATTTATCTCCAACTGCATATCTAAAATTGGTATTCGATTTCGGCGTTGCTCAATATAAAACCCGTAAGGAGCAATCGAAGGTTTTAACTTGGCAATTTTGACCTTTTTCATTTATCGCTGTAAATTGAAACGGATTCAAGTAGGCACGTATATTGGCGCCCAAGTAATGAGCCGAGTATGACGCTGCCTTTAAAGGAAGCACTTCCTTGAAGCCAAGGATTCTAAACAAATAAACAACGTGAGCCATAAGTTCAATAAACAAAATGGAAGCAACGAATTGAAACAGGTTTGAGGTTTTGTTTATTTATTTATGTATTTATTTAATTTGCTGTATACATTACGTGAGGATGCAAAAAACGAGTCGTAATGAAACAATTTGGAAAAGAAAAGAAAAATTGATTGAAAGGAAACTAGGATCATTAAAGGTGACCACAGAGCAATTTGAAATGAAAGGAGAAACGCTTTTGACGGCGAAAACAGCACGAGAAACGTTGATAGTACAAAAACGGCCTTCCCCTTGATGACATACAAGATGTTGTCCCCACAGGTGGCCATCTTGGTAAGGGTTGCCCGCGGTCGCCAGGTGTGAGAGAACACTTTTGGCGAATAGGGGTGTGAAGTTGTCTTGGTGGACCCTCTGAAGTGGAAATGGTGTCTTCCCTCGAGCAATCAATGGCAAGGGTCTGAGGCCTCCAAATTTCGATTGCTCCACACTTGCCAGACCCAATTCTTAAGGGTCCTCCATTTCTTACACCGACAAGTGAATTATTTAAGGTTTTTTTTTTCATACTGGGCGTATTTTACGGGTGGGCGGGAACTAGCAGTCTTTGCGGATGTTTAATGAAAGTTAAGGTGAAAATTCTTGATGCTGGAGGTGGGAAATTGGAATGGATTTTTAATTAATTGCACTGAGGTATTTTGTCGGATGGCACTTTGAAGGATAATTTGTTCCGAATTTGAAAATTCGCACTTTTCTATGGTAATTTGCATTTTTTTGAATTTTATTTCGGCGGGTGGAAAGTGGAGTGGTTGGAGGAAAGTAATTATTTTTTATGGGTTGGAATTAGACTAGTAGTAATAATGCTAGATTCAAATTTCAAGGTGTGGCTTTTAGGCCTAATCGCCGAAGGAAAACAATCATTATACTGTGCGCCATTATCTTGGATTGGAGGGGAGAAAAAAGTCGATTTGTCTCGGTTTAAAGATCTTATTTTTTGTGATTATTTTATGGAATTTATTAAATTGATAGTTTTTATTTATTCATGGCCGGATTAAGTGTTTGTAGACTCATGGGAGGCAGAAAATTAAGAAAATATGAGAATTAAACAGAAAAAAATGCAGATTTTAGAAAAGTGTAGAAAAATTTGTTAAAAAATTGAAGGAAATGGAAAAATGAGGAAAATTCATGGAATAATAACGAGAGTTAAGATAAAATCTGAGAAAATCTGCAAAAAAATTGCTAAAAATATACAAAAAATTACAAAATTTTGAAAAATGTGGAAAAAATAGAAGGAAATGGTAAAAATGTGCAATTACATCCTAAAATAAGGAAAAATTCAAACAAATTACGTGAACTGAATAAGATAAATCGCCATAGGGCTTAAATACTCATGCCCTTTGGTAATATATTCACAGTTATTTATACACTTATAAAATTTATTTTATCATTGAGTGCATTGATCCATGAAATATTATTTTCAATTCCCTTTCGACTTATTTTGGAGGAAAATAAATCCACTTAGCGGTCAGGTGATTGATCCAGTTGCATTATGGGAGTGAGAAAATAGAGCCCCAATGCCCAATATTATTGATTGATCATAGATGAGATTAGAGATCTCCCAAAACTGAAACAGTGGCAGCTGAAATACACACCACACCTGTTCACGCCATTTTCCCCATGCTTTTAGGGCAAATACCATTTTAAACCAGCTGTTGGGAGACATGTTTGTAATTTCTTTTCAAAATCACTCGAGCTCAAGAGGGAAGGGAAGGGATACTCAAGAAGAGGTTCGCAACCCAACTATTCATCCTGGGTGGACTCGAAACTTGTCAACTCCCACCCCCTCCCCCCCTTTTTACATAATAAAAAAATTAAATTAAAAATTCCATGCATCATGGATTCGTATTTGAACACTTTGCTACGGCTTATTCATTACATGCAGTAATAACTGGCTTGGTATCTTCCTCTGCCGAGCTACACCTAGTGATGAGTCACGCCACCTAAAGGCTTGATTTCCAAAACCGGATGACCTTAACGGCATTAATAAATAACCCGTACACATTAAAATTATACTTTTAAAACTCTCACTCCTTGTTTACACAGTTTGACGTCGTCCAATTGGGGCAATTGAATTTCATTGAAATTTGTCCGATTTTGAACGAAGTGTCGAATTTTAAGGGGGAAATTCACCTGTCTCGAGCAAGACCCTTAATGAGTACTTATATCCCCACCATACATTCCAGTTGAAATGTTTTTTCGACCTTGACAAGCCGTTGGTGCGCACCCCGGGGCATTGAGAGGAAGAAAAAGAGCAATCTTTGCCCTACCACCCTCTTTTCAATTTAAAAACTGTGATTAGTAAGATTTATGAAATGTCCTGATGGACAGAGGATTACTACTGTTCATTTGGTTGGTGACATTTAAAGATTGGAGGTTGATGGGTGTGCAGGTGGGTGATTAAGAGTCGTTTAATTAATGTAAACAACGGGAAGTTGACGGGTTCGATTCGATGATGGAGTGATTTTGTTTTTTGTTTTTTGGAGAAATTGTAAACAGTTGGGTGGATTTGATTAAATTCAAGGTTGTTTCATAGGGTTAGGGTTATTTGATTGATGGAGTGGTGACCACTCGAGTGTTGGGTACAATAGTTGATGGGTTCTTGGAATTTAATAGAGTACGATTTCAAGCTAAAAGTGAATTTCATTTTTTTTTTTTTTTTTTTAAAGTGATATCGGTAAATAAATAAAAAAAATTTTGAGAAATAAAAAATCTCAATACGATTTAAAGGAAAACTAATTTATATTTTTCGGTTTGGAGAAGGAGATTAAGCCGGAATGCCAGAAAAGCTTTTATATTCGCCAGACGCCATCGCCAAGTCACGTGCCATACGTAAAAGCCGTGACTAGACTCTACGTAGCACTGCTTGCTTGTACTTGTATACAATTGCATTAAACTGTAACCACGTTACACAAGCAACATTAAATTAACACTTTAACAATACATAAAGGCGGTGTGTAGGTTTGATCTTGAAAGTCCGGGCGTGGAATAATAAAAAATCATAAAAAAAGGAATGAAATTCGGCGATGTTGATACAAGAGCAATTAAGTAAATAAATTTGTTTGCGTTTGCTGTGAGAAATTATATGCGAATTTTAGCAATCAAGTGATTCTAACAGGTGGTACCCACATGCAGTTTCCCCTCCATGAAACTAGACCCTGTATGTTATGTTGATGGACCCTGACCTCACGGCCCCTGTCTCTTGGTGAAAAGTGGCTTCGTTGTATTTCATTCCTTCACTCCCCCACTCTCCCAACTCGAGTTTGGAATGAAAAAATTTGTTCACAGAAGTGCGAAGAATTTCCATTAAAATTACATTTTTAAAGCTAAAAAGGGGAAATTCAAAGGTTCGGTTTGAAAGAGGCTATTTTATTAATTTTTTTTATTGAGTATCGTAAATGTGGTAGAAATTGAAATTTAAAAGTGAAGTTTTATATCCATTGTGTCGGATTAGAGAATTTTTAAGACTCTTAATGAACACGTTTAAACAATTTGCTTCTATTTATTCGAACGCAAGCAGACTAATTTGCGTTAATGTTTCTACTTATTCTGTAATTTGGCAGAATAATTTCATAATTGTTCTTTTCTTTCATTTCACTGGTGCACCACACAAGTTTTAACAAGTGGAAAATGGGCAAACCTCAAGCTGGTAAAGTGGAACCTGGTGTGGTTATTTCCACATGGGAAAATATTTTTCCCCCTTTTTTCGAAGAAATTAAAATAAAAAAGAACATTTAATTAATCATAATGTGTACAAATGTCTGAATACTGTTGTCAGTTTGATAGCTATGGATTTACAAATCATTTTGAGAAAAAAATCTCATAAATTTAATGGAGTGTGACGTGTTTTTTACTTCAAAATTCAAGATGGCTATTTTTCAATTTAAAAAAAAAAAATTTTTTTCTCTTTTGGCTTTGTATGACACATTCCTGGTAGGTTTAAGCATGGTAATGAAATTAAGGAATTTTTTTTCTTTCTGAGTGCATTAGTTTGGTTACCCTGGAGCAACGAGGTTAGTATATCTGTAGCTAATAACTACACAAGTTGCTAACTCAATCAGATAGTGTGGGAGAAGAAAGATGGAGTTTAATGTCACAATTAGTAAAGCTAAGGCCATCTGGAACAGGCTGTTGGCAAATAATTTAAATTATTGCAACTTACAGGGATTAAAGTCAAAGTTGGACCAAAAAAATGGCGTAAAAAGTAAAAAGGAATGAATGTAGGTAATTTAGATTCTGGGAAAGGAGTTGGGGGAAAAAAGAAACAAAGGAAAGGCAATAAAGAGACGAGAAAATGAAAAGTTTTGAAGGTGTTTAAATTGGAAATTCCAGAGGTCTTATTCAGATACAATGATGTGGGGAAAAATGTCTTCCTAAGAGTGACCAAGAGATTGAAGAGTCAGAAATTGTTTTACAGGAGTGTGGTATTGATTTGTTGAGTCGTGCTTTGGTTAAGGGAACCTTCCATGTTGGATTTTTTACCCAGTGGGAACCAATGTTAACTTAATACCTAAAATTATACAGTTAATTCTTATAGTTTCTTAGTGGACAGAAAATTTTTTAAAAAAATTTAAGAATTAAGTTAATATTTTCTATTGAAAAGAAATTCAACATGGCGGTCTGTCGCCTTAAATTGAATGTGATCTGTCAATCTATTTTTGATTTATTGTGCCATTGTTGACATTTGTGTCATCAATTCGATGATCCTTGGCTGTTGCATATGCGAGAGGCAGTTGATGAAGGAAACAAATTCGAGATGGCATATTGGACGAGAAAAGCAATAATTCTTCCATATTTAATTTTTTATTAAATTTAGAAGAGGGCATTAAAATGTCTGATGTTTATTAATATATTTTAATGGTTCTTTGTGTTCATCAATATTCCATAAGAGAAATATGAGGTTGAAGCCATCTGGTAGCAATGATTTATTCACTTTTGTTTCATTCGTTGTAATCCATTTGATTGCATAAAACATTTAACAGGTTTGGTCGATGTGGAAATAAAGTTTTGGTCAATGTTATTCCACTCAATTGTTTTTCCTGTTGTGTGTATTCCAATTCAGTGCTGGTCAATTTGATTTGTAGCCTCCATATTGGCGATGTGTGCTGCCACTGTGGGTGACATCGAATGCATTTTGATGTGCATCAATCCATCATTTTGTTGGCGAAGAAAAATTGAGTCATGTTACATTGATGGCATTTCATTCTGTTGAACGTGCTCTGCAACTTCCATTATATTTATGGCTTCGAGTAACAGGCAGTCGGGCATCTAAAATAATGAAAAAAAGTAATATATAACTTAATAATAAAAGAAATGGTACAAAATGATCGATTTATAGTACTTATTGTAATTTTATTGACTTTTTGAGCGATATTTAATAATTTTTTTACTTTTTTTATTTTCAGGTAAGAAATTTTTTTAAAAATTACGAGTAAGAAATCACACGGTAAGAAAAGAAATTTTTGCACTAAAAGAAAATGAGAATTACAAAAATTTGTTATATAATTAATTCTTGTAACTCTGATTTTTCTTGCGGTGTTATCTGATGGTATTATACTTGTACTTAACAACAATGTATCCTTGAATGATAAGATGGAAAGAAACTGATTGCAGCTGGAAACAGTCGCATTAAATTAGAACAGCAGGTGCAAATGAGTTCATATTTATGCATGAAGAAATGCAAACCTTCAGAATTTGAATGGATTTATCTCGAGTGTAATCAAACTATAATTTTTTTAGTTTGCTCACGGTGCATTTTTCAAACTTGCAAAATATCACTCATTAACCTCCTTGACTACAGTTGATGAATTGTTTTGAGTTGGATTGCGAAACCGAAATTACATTTTGTCGATTGTAAGAGATTCGAGCACCTCACGGTGTAACGTGCAATTATCCTTTTTTCTTCCTAATTCTAAGCACAAAAGAAACATTACGTAATCAAAAGCGGATAATTAATCATTTTAGCGCATCACCTTTTCCAGCAACTGTCAAACGAGACAGGATTAATTCATTTTTCACTGTGGTTTTGGTTTTGCTGGGAAAAGGTTTATAGTTATTACCTGTCTTTTTATTCCATTACCGAGTTAATTAATGAGTTTGTAGTAATTGTTTTTCGGTTATGAATGGCTCAAATGGGATTACAAATATAAAAATCAATTTTACTGAATTTAATTATTAAAAAAAAAATATAAAGTTTTATTATTGTTGAAATAATCGATAATTCCGTGTCCATTTGAAACAAAATCTCAGTTCCCTTTTTGATACCGCTTTAATCATTTGTAAATGAGATTCAAAAACGTTTTAGTCATGCAATTTGCATAGGGGTATACTTTCTAGTAGTTAGCCAATCAATTTCGGAACCTCGAAAGGATTAGTTAATTGTAAGCAGATTAAGTGACATCTGGTTATGTTGTTTGAGCAACAATAGCTGTTTGCAACACGTGACCAAGAGGTGGCGCACAAGGGACCGGGAGTCCCCTTTTTCCGTTCCTCATCCTTCTCCTCATCGCATTCATCTGTTGATGTCATTAGCAGCAAGCAGATGGTGGTTGCGAGCAACTTGGCCCTGATTCTCCCAACTGTCTTCGCTTCCGGTTTCGGGAAGGCCGCGATAAAAAGTTGTGGTTTTCAAACTCGTTTCGGTTTTTCTGGCAAGTGACAGCTGATGAATGAGGCAGGGACTTAATTTAAAAGCTTTCTCTAAAAGATGATGTGAATTAAGCCTAATCCTTTGATCTCGTCGTTGGAAATTAGCACCTTTGATCTCGTTGATGAGTCAGCGTCTTTGTTCTAAGTTTTTGAGAGTTCGGAACAAGTTGGTTGAATTAAATAGTTGATTTTGACCCTTTGAGGCCGCTCGAGTGTGTTAGTCAAAGAATAGATGATCAGAGTTGATTGAGTGATGAATCCGTGTTTGAAGCAGAAATCTCTCGAGGACTTTCTCTTTGGTCCAAAAGAGGCCTCAATTCCATCCCCAGGGAAACGAGACAGCTGTCCATTGTCTTGTGATCCCACTGGTCTTTTGTGTTGCTTGTGATCTCCTCAAGGGGGCAGAATGTAATCCCTTTTGGAAAAGAGGGAGACCAACCAACCAGCAAAGGAACAAGGACGGTCTACCACGCTCTTCTTTACAAGTAAAGAATAATTTGGGGATTTTGGTTTTAAGTTAGTGGTGAAATTTGTTTGGTCGCTTTTTTTTATTTGGTTTTTATGTTTGTCGAAGGATTAGATCGAATTTTTGTTTTGAGTAGTAATTTTATAGAGATTTACGGTAGAAAGGGTCATGTTTATCAAGAAAACTGAAATTGAAATTGGTTCGAGTCTAGACGATCGTTTTTAGTTGTTTACTGTTATATTCTCTCGAATATACATCCCAATACAACTGATTGGTTTTTTTCCTTCGCCACACGATTGTAAAACCATCAGGACGCAATCTCGAACTTGGATAAATAGACAACCAATCGGGATACGCATTGCGACAAATGATTTTTTCTCAGTAGTGAGCTCAGGTAACCGTTTGTTGACGCAGGATATTTACCGTCTGTCTTTTTTGGACACAATGTGTCTTAGTGGACGTATTTATTCCGATCATTTTGATTTGAATAAGTCCTCTGCGAATTTAAAGGGTTTGTAAATGATTTCGGATGACGCGTAAATGATGTGCAAATTGGAGTTTACAATTTAAATGACTTTATACGAACCCATCTATAGCGCTTGTGTAGGTTAGCAATGCTGCAAATTGCTTTTAAAATGGTGTGATGCGAAGAATTCCTTAAGCAGCATCAACTTACTCACTCTACCATTGCTTTGCTTAATCTCGGCTCTTAGCATCATACCATTGTACGAAACCATTATTTACTCGGCGTTTCAAGCTGTGCTCCTCGATTGTTAACAGACTTACATACAGGGAAATATTTCATCGCGATACCAACTGTCACGCACTCATTCGTGCATTTAATTTAAAGCTTACAACGTGTTTTTATTTAATCAAATATCTCAATTAAAAAAATAAAGTTAGTTTAAGAAATAACAAGAACTGGAAATTGATTTTCAGAGCATGCGAGTTGCTTGTCAGTGCTGGTAAAAGAAACGACTTAGAACTATAATTGTAAGCTACGTTTATTACCATAGCGACAGCATGTCATAAAGCAAGTCACTGCCGCCCATATGAGAAGGCTGCTATTTATTTATAGTATACACCGGTGATAGAAGAAGTATAAGACATTATAGACGCAGTGAAAATACAAATTTTTTTATTTATTGATAGAGAAATAACGATTTTTATGTTATTTAAAATCATAATCGGTTTAAGATGTAGGCATTATTTATTCTAACTTGCAGTTAGACACAAAATGTGCAGTTGAAAAAGCATTTGTGCATATATTGCTTAACATAGGATCAGCTACAGATGTAGTGAAGAACTCCGTTTACCTGTTTGGGTTGAGCGGATTCAAAATTGCAAATTTCATAACAAAGATTATAATTTTTGCCCAAAATCAATAATTATTGAGAAAAATTGTTGAATTTTGATCTTAATTGATAATTTTTTGGACCAAATTTGGTTAATTTTTGACTAAAATCACGATTTTTGATTGAAATTTTTGAATTATTTGCTAAAATCTCTTAAATTTGATTAAAATTGCTGAATTTTTAACCAAACATATTCAATTTTGGTAGATAATTAGTTAAAATTGCTAAACTTTTGATGAAAATTGCTGAAATTTTCAATTTCTTAAAAATATATTTCCTTGGATCGCATTTTGTGCAGTTGGGAAAAAATCTTAATAATGCCTGGAAGAGGCGGCCATTTTGCTTCGATTTAGATTAGGTTTATGATTATTAGGAATATTAGTCTGAAATATTATGACAATAAATTTATTCAAACAAACCAATCGTATTGTAGAACAAAATGAAATGCAAACAGTCTTTTGAGGATTTAGCTTAGGGCGAATGCATTAATCACTTAGCTGCTGAAGCCATGCAAAGAGAAGACCAGGTCTAGATGTTAATGGTTAGTTAACATTTGTGAAGCGCAATTTAAAATTAACATGTACTCGGGGTCAGAAGCGAGATAACGGCCTTCATTGGTCGGCATATTTTCTGGAGGCAGTGGACCAACACAAAAAGAGAAAGGAAAAAAGGAAAAAGAAAAATGTCATTATGGCCATTACTTAAAAGTGAACAACACAAACAGTATATTATATATATTGTATAAGAACTGAGTCGTCATGTGGCGATGACCGACTGTTAGTTTGATCAATTTCGAGCTTGAAATGCGTCCATTTTTTGTTTGTCGACATCATGTGAACTATTTTCAGCGGGAACACAATATTGTTGCAGGATAAATTGGATTGCCCATTAACTAATGGGAGTTAATACCTCTGTACAACCCTGGAGTGAATGATGGTATTAGATTCAGATGCGAGATAGCGCATTATAACATTGGAAACTGTGTAGCTCTTTCATTCTTGACTAATTCCTCATGCAAATTTGATGTTTTAAATTCATTTTTGGTTTTAAAATCAAATCGAGACTAAAAATATGACATTTTTCCAATAGAGAGTTTGCGGAGAACAAAATTTATGTTTTATAACTTGTAAATTCAACGTTATTTGTAAATTTAACTTATAATTAACGTGTAATTAATAAGTTAAGTCATAAGTTTTGTTTTCCGTAAACGTTTTCACCAGGCAGATTCATAAAATCATTTAAACACGTTTAAGCCAATTTTAAACATTTTTTTCCTTTAAATTATATTGAAATACATTGTTAAAAGAATGTTTAAACATGGCTTAAACATGTTTAAATGGTTTTATGAACCTGCCTATGATTGGTGAAATTTAAAGTTCGCCTTTTGACGCAACTCAATTTACACTTATTATAATATCATGATGATAGTAATATCTTTTTAAGGGAACAATGATGTATTAATTTTGTTTACTGTTGGCGAGTTCGTTTTTCTTCTCTATAGATAACGTTTGATTACATTTTCACAGACAAAGGAAGAATGGCTGATAAAAGCTGTATCTTCCTCTCCTAACAAGGATACAACTCGATATCGATGGAAATGATCTTGTACAAGTGGAACTAAGATTATAACCAGATTATATTATTAAACTTCGAAATAATAGGTTCAATTTTCGGGAATTTGAAAAGAAAAAATGTTTGCCATATTTGTGCATGAGTGAATTTTGACTGCGAGCAATTTATTTATTTTTCTATGTCACCTGGTTTTTCTTTACGACCGTGTCCCATGGAGTATGTATATCAAGGCATAAAGATAGAGAGGGGGGGGTCGGTCATTGTGACAAAATATGTAAATAAATATGGTAATGAGTCGAGGTGATAATGGAGTTGAGCCGTAGATAGAGCGCCCCCTCGGGAGAATCGTGTCAATGATCCCTGAGAATGTGGGAGATAACATCACCCGTTCTATTCAAAAGTCAAGTCAGACTTGAGGAAGTGCACTGTTGAAATCTTTGCTTAGGTGTAAACAAACCTGATTGTTTTTTGAAAAAAATTTATTATTTTATTTGGTTTTTTTTTGGTTTTAAATTTTTTTTTTCTTTATTGTGGACAACCCATTGTAAGTGGTTTTTAGGTCAGGTTCATTGTACTTGGAAATAATTTTGGTTTAGGCCTAATTTTAAAAAAATATTTTTTTTGGGTTTAAACTACAATTTACTTTTTATTTATTAGGATTTGTAAATAAAAATCCAAACGACGTTTTTATTTCGCTGAAAATGTTGGGAGTTCGAAATAAAAATGGCGGGAAATTGTAGATAAAGATGAAGGTCCTGTGGCTGATAGAAAAAGGAATAAAAGAAACCCTTTTAAAAAAAATAAGAAGGAAAAAATTTCGAGTTTGCCTTTTCCTTTCCTTCACCTTATCTGTAATTTCCTTTTTTTTTTCTTCTTCAATTTTTTAAGTTTGCACCCATTTCTGAAAGAGCTCTGTTGCTCTTTTTTATTTTTTTATTTTTTACTTTTTTCTTATATTTTATTTATTTTTTCTCTTTTTTTGGCGGGAGAATCTCAGCGAAAGGGAATCAAATGTTTCAAACGTCCACTATCAGTTTGTTGACTTAGTTTATTTTTGAAACCAGCGTTTCACTTCACTTTGACAGCACGTACAAATCACGGATATAAATCCTTATGAAATTTTTATGATTTTATAACTTTGAACTGAAGGAAAAAGAAAAAAATTTTTTTTGGAAATTTTTTCGAATTTTTTCGAATTTTTTTTTGTAACTGAGGATTTGTAAATAATTAGTGTAGTGCTGTTTGTATATATGAAAGAAGAATAATGGGTAAATTATTTGATTGTGTTGGCAGTTAGGATGGAAGATTGAGATTTACCCCTTTAAGTGTTGAGTGAGATACAGTGATAATAGCAACACACACAAACACACAGAGCGCACTCGAAAATCAATTAAGAAAATGGAAGGCGAGACCAAGTCCATCCAGTGAATGAGGAGACGTGTAATTTATAGCACATTTTCTTGGCAACTAATACCTGCTTGCAACCCCTGGTGGCAAACAAGAGAGAAGTATGCGGAGGAAAATGAAAATAATCACCCCATTTCCTCGTCAATTTATATGACAAAAGTTTTAATTATCATAATTAAAATTCATTGAGTGAAAATTGAGGAATTTTTCAAGTGGGCTGAGATTGTAGTTAGCAAAGTTTTAGAGTGGTTCCATGAGAAGAAGGAACTCGGCAATGGTGGGTGTCGAGTTAAAATACGCTTTTGTTTTCTTGGTTTGGAAGTGGTTTTATCGAATTTAAAAATGCAAAAATGCAAAAATTTAATTAAGAAAAATAAAAAAATTCGAAAAACAATTTTTTTATTTAAAAGGGGAATTTTTAAAGAAAAAAATTTTTTTTTTTTTTAAGAAAATAAAATTTTTTTTAAATGGTAATTTACAGTGTTTATATGTGAAGGGGGGCAGATGTGAGCTTGCCCCCCGCGGGAGGTCATGAACAACGAGACAGTTTCATGCGAGGATAAAATAAAAATTAAGAAAAACAAACTCAGAGGCGATAATAAGACTACATGATGTAGAAATGACAAACATTAAATAACCCCTGTACATAACTATATCAACAAGACAAGAATAAGTAATAGGAAAAAATTCCTGTTCAGTTCCCACGCAATTTTTCGAACTAAAAGTTGCTTGATAATCTGCGAAGAGGTGAACGAGGCGTTATGAACTCGCATCACCAGGGAACTCGAGTATAACGTGATGGCGGGTGGTCCGTTGGGTAAGAGGGATGCAGGGGGTCGACAATGCCTAATTAACGACAGGTGAGGATGGAGGACCCACAAGTGCAACACCCTACTTACTTATTTGACCTTCCCAGGTAGGCATTTGTAATTAACTTAGTAGCAGCTGCTGTAACTTGCGAAAAAAATTTTTTTTTTTTTAAATGGGTCTTTAAGGAAATATTTACCCATAATGCACTTTGATCATTGTTTGACTTGGGTCAATTTGGTCAATGTGGTAATAAAATTATAATTTTCTTTTCAAATTGGTTTTTTTTGGGTGTTGAAGGGTGATTGAACAGTCGATAATTAATTATTGATGACTGGTGGAACATGTGTTTAAGGTGAGGTGAAGTAATTGGTTTGTGGAACCCATAAACCTGGTTTAGTTTTTTGGTTTCATTCATTCAAGTTTCATTTCTTTGGCCTTTTAAGGCAAAACGAAATGTTGTGTTGGCATTCATACTTTCAGGTAGCAACTGCACCTATAATAAACAAAAATAAAGTTTCTCTCGAGGTGATACGAGATTCTTTTCTCTTTTTCGCGTTTGTTTGTTTTGTATTGTATCTGGTTATTGTGTGAACGTCGAGCTTGCTGGGGGGAAGCCACTTGACTCCTTTTTACTCTTTTTGTTACGTTCTATTCACATTGTCACGGTCTGTTTTTCCTGTATTTTTCCTGTTGGCGTCCTCCAGTGGGATGAGTAACAAGCCATAAGTCAAGATGGCACCAGTATGTCACGTACAATACTGACAACGCCCTTTCCCTGAACCCTTCAACTGATGGGCGCCCGGAAGATAGGGTCAAGGTAACAGTTTGTTGACAAATCTTGCGGTTCCCATGGTGCGATACATCACAGATAGCGCCGCGACATGACTAAAAAATAAAATTAATTTTTTTTTTTAGAAACAAATTTATCAGTTTGTGTTGGAAGGAGGCACGAACCGGTCTGCGCATGCGCAGGAGCTATTTTTGTTGTAAAATATTACGAATTTAAACGGGTTTGTCACCTTTATTTTAATAAATGACTAATTAAAATCCAGGGAAAATGCAGATGAAATCGGTTTGAAAGTAATAAATAAAACACTAACACTGTATAAACATGAAAAAGGAAATTTGAGATTCAGAAACAGTCCATACAAGTTTTGAGAAAAAAATTCGAGGGAAAAGTAATTAATTACTACTAAGCTGGAAATGGCGTCGAATTTCAACACGTTTCATTGTTTACTTTAGAAAACTGGGGAAGTTTTTTGGTTGATATAATAACCGAACTTGAATAGCACTAGTCGATATTTAATACGGCGACAAATGTCGCTTTCACAAAGCTCCTGGCAAATTCACATTCATTAAAAATTAAATAAACATATCGATTTTATAAGTGAAAATTAAAGAGTTTGAAATTATTATAAAGCCACACGTACGTTTGGGAAATGAAACTTCCTGCATTGCATAAATCTTAGACGGATTTAACACATTCCGTTATATTTTTTTTTCATCATTTTACGTGAGCGGTTTGATTGATGCCCAGTTGAGGAGAAATAATTGCATCGCATGTAGTTGGCGACCTGTTTTCCTTCCTTTTTTAAATTAAGAAAAAAATGGCGGAAACTTAATGGTGGATATTGATGAATTTTTGTAAATTTAATAGGATAGTTTTTAATGATAGTGAGTTTGCGGGAGTGCATTTCTCGTTATAAAATTATAGTTAAAACCATAATTTAAATTTATAACAGTGACTGCAAGATCTCTCTTTGCGGCAGTGTATTTTTCGTTATAAATTAACATTGGAGTATAAAATACAGGGCTTGCTGTTTTGTTCTGACAGACCGGCAATTTAGGGATAAAGACAGACTGATACTTCCATGAAAGACAGCTGTACTAGTGGTTTGATTCCTTACGTTTTAAGGAACAAAATAAAAATATTTTGCAAATCAGTTAAGCGGTTGATTAAATATTCGTTCTTGAACTTTTGAGGTGGGAAGAGCAAATTTGAGCGCCATGTTGGAAAATCATAAAACGGAGCGCAATTATTGGTTTCGCTATTTTGTAAAATAAGATCATAACTCGAGATTTTTCTTAGATTTAACCTTATGACAGGTTATAACTTTATAACTGTGCGAAATAGTTAGATTTACAAATATTTACAGATTGTAATGGTAATTTAATTTACAGTGTCAAATGAACGCAAACGCTTTCCGGTAAATTTGTAAAGTGATTTTTACAAGCTCAAATGCAATGGATATTAGATGTTAACAATAAATTTAGTTATTGTAAATTTTTGGAAATCTGATTTTTCTCGCAGTGTTAACTCATTACTCTTTCATACCTGTGCATTCATGGAGAACACATTAGATAAGTTTTAGACCCGAGAATTATAGTGAGAGCGCGATTTTGCAAATGAAGGTGAGGTAACCTCTGAGGGTCATTGACTGGGTTTCCATGGTTGCAGGGAAGGTTGTTGAAATGTAGTGTGTAAAAGATGTCTCGTGTTTTCTTCCTCTTCATTTGCAATGACAGGTGCAAACAAAAAGATTTAATGAAGGTGGATGCGACTCTAATAGTATAAGACAGAGGGGGGAAATTGAAGAATGGCGTGGTGAAAGGAAAAGTGAATTTTTTTTCTCGGTTTTAGGGGGAGAGAAAGTTTTGGTTGCTCAGTGAATGGTGGCATTTTCTTTAAGATCTGGAGAAAGGGTTTTGATGGTAGATGGGCCTGGAAGGAGTCATGAGTTGGCCAATTGTACGTGTTGGTTTTGATGAGTACGTTGATGTGTCTCAAAGGCTGGAGACGAAATGATTTCTTTATTGGGCCAATGTTTTAATGAAATTTCACCCCAGAGGACTCTATAGGTTGAAGAGATGGTGGAAAGAGTAATTGAGAAAGGGATAAGTTTGATGATTTTTTTTTCTTCTTTTTATATATGACTGTGGGTACGGGGTACTTGCTAATTTTTTTCGGTTGGGGTTAAGTTTGAGGGCAATGTAATTGAAAAAAGATTTTTGACAAGTTGGATTTATGGTGGAGTGCAACAGTGTGGTTTTGTGGGTGGGTTGTAGCTTAGGGTGGAGGTTATGAGGGATTTTTTTTAATGTTGGAGGTGTTTTTTATTTGAAAAGTGCATTGAGTGGGAAAGGCAAGCGTGTGTCTGTGTGAGGAAAATGGAAGTTGAAGAATTTGCTTGACTGCTAGAAGTAGATTCACGATATTTGGATATCAAGAAATTTAAGTTGCTGATCTGTAATGTATGTGAGTTTTTATTTTTTAAAATTTTTTTTTAAAAACAAATGTTTAATGTGTTATTGAATTTGGTTTTGGTTCTTACAAGTCATTTTACAAGGAATTTAGCATAATCTATAAAGTCTGAGATTTTGAACGGATCTTTTTCAGCAATAATGACTTGATTGGAGGAGAATTAGCTAATTAATGGAAAGTTCCATCTAGAATAATAAGATATGAACTAGAAGACAGAGCCGGATTACGGATTATAAAAGGTGCAAAAAAAGAAGAAAATGTGAGAAATTTTTCAAAAGAAAAAAATTCAAATTTTGCAATATCTTCAAAAATAATACAAATTTTCAAAAAAAACAAACAAATTATTTTTAGATTTACAATAGGGAGTTGCATCCAATCGATTTTAATTTTAATTACATTTTAATCCAAATAGACA